>JBAMDN010000336.1:0-23996 GCA_037074945.1 Tetracladium marchalianum
TGATCGTGAAGGTTAAACCAGTCTCGCCATACAGCACCTAACACGCATGAGTTTTAGAGATGAGTCCCACGTACTCTGCCGAAGAGGTTGGGTTCGGAGGCTGGATTGCGAGAGAGAGATAGTATAGTAACATCATCTATCAGAAGCGACAGGATGTTGGAGTAGACAAATAGAACACAACTTTTCATTGTACACACTTGTGTTAAAGCTTGATCCGTGCCCTGAACGAGATAAGTGACCAGTTACCTATGCATTCTCATTTGTGCTGAAACGGAAAAAAGAGTGGGGAAAAGCCACCATAGAAGGGAGTTGTTGGTTCTTTGGGAATTTGTGGTCAAATTAATACAGCAAGAAGTATCTACATGGTTAAGGTCACTAAAGGAGCTTATCTTCCGCCTCGCGACCTATAATGATCGTCTCTCCCTCCTCTCCTGTCTCTATCCCGATCGTCATACCTATCTTTGTCCCCACCTCTTTCACGCCCACGATCGTTCCCTCTAACCCCTCTCCTGTCATCCCTCGAGTCATATTGCCTCCTGTCCTTATGTGGACTTCGACTCCTGCTCCGTTCTCGCTTCTCAGGCTGGGTCTTCCCTTCTCTCTCGTGCCTCTTCCGTAATTCTTCCTCATCATAAACCATACCATAACGGTCCCTTTTCCCGCTGCCATAATCCGCTGCCTTATACTGTCTCTTCTTTTCCAATCCGCTGACACCACCAAATCCACCACCACCCTGTCTTCTCTTTGAGTTTGTCGACGTCCTCCAGGAGTCTGATAGTTTAGAGACGGATTGCGAAAAGTCAACATGAATACGGTGGTCGTCGATCAAAACACCTTGCATCTTAAAGTATGCTTGTTCACACGACGACTGTTCTTCGTATTCAATGAATGAATATTGCAGGCTATCTCCCGTACGTTTGTCACGTATAACTTCGCAAGACAGAATCTTTCCGAAGCGGCTGAAGATAAGCTCGAGATCCTCGTCTACGTACTGTTAGCTGTATTCCAGGAGGGGGCGAAACTATTATACCTGTTGTCACCGGGTTGAGTTTGCACACAAAAAGAACATTCTCCGGGGGCTTGACTTCTGCAAACGGAAGATCGCCAACCATCTCCAGCGTCAGAGCTTGTGCGCGAGCTTCTCGTTCCCTCCTTTGCTTCTCCATAGTATCTGCATCTCCCTCATCCTCCAATTTATCATCCTCTCCTATCCTGACAGTCGCAAGTTGTGCCTTTGACGGTAAGGGGCTCTCCGGTGGTTCTACCAAACCTTTGGGATCATCGTATGGGTCATCCAGTATAACAGTATGCTTTATACGTATATCCACCAGAGGTCTTCCTTTATCGTCGCAGAACGAATCGTTGATCTTCTCCAATGCATCAAATCCTTCCACAACCTTTCCAAATATTGCCGCCTTTCCATCCAAATAATCTAAATTGTCGCCCAGGGTAATGATGAATTGACTGCCGGCGACCCGCTCCTCTGGATCCCTAGCAGATGGTGCAGTTGCCATACTGACTGTCCCTCGCTCCAAATGCTTCAACTTCGGGTGGAGGTCCGCCGTAAAGGTTTTCTTCTCGGGTCCATTGATAACTCCCCATATTGAGCTTCCGCCATCGCTATCCTTTGAATTGGGGCCAAGGGGATGGCCAGGTCTGGAAGGAGAAATTCTTCTGTACGCCATAGACGGGGGAGAAGTTGTAGTATTTGATTTTGCAGAGCTTTAGGAAGCTAAATGAAGGTGGGAAGTTCTTAGTAACTACACATTCAGTTATATAAAAGGCAGAAAGGGAAGGGCAGGAAGAGCTTACTTTTCGCATAGCTTGGGAGAGTAGTCGACGAGAAGGTCGATAACAATGTCCCCTGCCGAGGTTTCTAGGAGGACACTCATGATGAACGGTGGGGCTGGAGACTTGGTATGTTGTAGTAAATCGTAGTTTTAACAAGTCTTCAAATAGGCACAGGCACGGTGCTTTTGATTTGGTTTTGTCAAGGCCGCAAATAGTTACGCCTTCTCCAGAGGTTGACGTCGAAGCTTGGCGAAACGGCCGCTTCTGACGCGCTTCGTGACACATCCCATGTCTAGGATAGGCTCGTCCGAGCATTTTTATCTCATCAACACAGCATCTTCACATCGCGATCTGTACAGTATCTCTTAGTCTTTAAACCTACATGGTACTTCAATTCTGTTATTCACAATACAGTATCATTAAGACGTTTGGTCAATGCTGACGCAAGCAGGTCGGTTGGTTACCTCTCAGGGCAGAGAGGAGCACCTCACACACATCATTCTCGAACCAGAATTCCAGTGTGGAGCAATCTCTTCACCCGTTAAATTGATGAGTACTTCTATCAGTATATTCAATCCCTTCATACATGACATTCCGTTTCAAGTAGGAATTCTTGAATCGAGACTACCGCATACCATTTGAAATATCTCTAACATTCCTATAGATGTCTTGCCTCACCGTCTCAGAATGTGGCCAGCTCAAGCTTTGGCCTGCAGCAATTTGAGGAGTGGGAAAGTTAAGCCAGTCTAATCTTGCATCCGGCATCTCAGAAGTCGAGACAACCTGGTTGTCGTGCATCAACGGTCTCTGCCCACCCAAGGTTTCAAACGAGTACCAGGCACTTGGGTGTGTGGAATACGGTTTTTCTTCGTCAAAGATACTCTTGTTTTTTTCTCGATACCCGGATTGCTGCATTCTTCGGGATCTAGCAAAGGAATTTGAAAAACGAGCCTGTTGTCAACTGCAGCTTTCCGCTCAGGAAACGTCAAGAAATTGTCCGGATCTGCAGGAATTCCCACGTGCGTACCTTTTACGCCATGAGTAGCACAAGATTTGCTTTGGCCTAGGAGATCTATCAGATGAATTCAAGCATTCGACGGGGAAGGTCCTTCCGACGCGACGCAACCATGGAAAGTAAGGAAGGTCTTGCATGGAATTGAGATGTAGTGCATTGCCACTCAAATATCGCGGTCTCACCAATCCAAATTCCTGTACCCACAGCACAGTAACGGTCTACTTGACTTTAAGTGGTGTACCTTGGTCCGCAGGAGGTTCCTACTCATTGAATGGCAGTGAGAGCCTCGGGCATGTCTAGCCAACCCCAAAGACATTCTTCAGCAAGCTGTGGAAATTTCAAGAACAGAGTCACTCTTTCCGCTTTGGTTGCTTCGCTATGCTGAAATTAAATATAGGTGGCGTTCTATAGAAAAGTTGTAATTGATCGCCACCGCCCGACCACTGATACTTTCACCGCAATTGCAGCTCCACATGGCTAGGTCCATTGGAGTTCCGCTTCAGAAGAGGGAGCTCTGCACTGATTCTCCATCAATCAAACTTGCTGTAATCATTCGGTGGAACATGGTCACACGAGTTTGGTCCACATACGAGCTACTCAATCTCTCATTTGACTGCTGCAAAGCCCTGTCCCTTCGCCGAAGTCCCGTACACAAGCAACTTGAGAGTAGACGGCGGATGCTACGATACTGCATCTCTCACGACTACTGATAAGGATGGGACGATTTCTTAATTCTCATGTGGAAGGACGAGCTTGAATTTACAGTGATGACAGCTTATAGGATCAAGAAATCTGTTTCAGCATTCGGCACTTGAACCTGCTCTCATGTCCACTGAAGGTCATTATCTTGAAACTACCAAATTGTATGGGGTTTCAAACAGGCGAAGTTGATGTGGAAAGCCTTTTTGGGCGCAACCCATCAACTGGGGAATGGGAAAAGAAGGAGATGCATTTTGAATTGCCTCTCCCAACGCTGTTCAAAATGCCCATACTAAAATTCCATCCGGGCGTTGCATGGAAATTGTGTTGGACAAACATTTCTGCATCCTTGCGTCATCTCCTGCGCATCTAATGATTCTATTGGTCATTACTGTTGGTGATGCTCAAATTTGTCATATGCCCTCTAACAAACTTATGTCGAACTTGGAGACCTGTTATGCATCATGATTGGTATTTCTTCTTCTGGCGTGCAAACAACGAGGGCACTGGTATAATCAGGGTGCTCCAACAGTGATGGGGTGGGTTTGCTACCTGATTGCCCTTGGGGAAGAAGAAAATCAATTTTCCTGCGGCGATATCTGCATTTTCATGACCCGAAGAGCGGTCAAGGCAAAACACTGAAAAGACGAGTTGTTTTGTTTGATCTCAATGGCTGTTGGGAAATCTTCAGGCAAGGCCAGGGATCTGAATTTCTGCAGCAAGTTTATTGTCGTTGTGCGACGTTGGAAATCATTGCGATGTCTCGTTCAAGAAGTTCAAGTAAAGGCTTTCTTGAAAGAATGGGTGATACTGTTCTTGCTCACAGGAAGCATGATAGATCGATTGTCGCTTTGGTGCCATGGCTCTTACTATACTGCGTGACCAACCAGCAGGACGTCGGTGTTTGCTCTTGTTACTACCTGCTCATATCACGTTGACTACTCCATTTTGAGATTTCCTGGGGTAGTTGTCCTATTGGGGATGGATGTTTCCTCTTACGGATTACACGCAGATGTTGGGATGTCTCTTGTACAATTTCGATTGTAGCAACCGAAAACCTTGGTATATGTCGGCTGTATGCAAGTCGAAATTCTAGGTGTTGATTCTTTATGTACCTGGCTGGTTTCAAGACTTAGCACAGTCTCATCTACGTAGTCCTCGGGGCTGATATCAAGGCCGCTCTTCAGCGAGCCTTTGATGGCCCAGTAATTGTTGAGATTTAGAGACATCTGTTGGTCTTGCGATTCTCTCTGCGTGGAGCTGTTTGCACAAGTATCAAAGAGATGCTAGACTGGCTCCCCGATCAGCCTTGGCCACGCTTGATGCAGCCATCCGTTGTTACACATAGGTCAATCCAGGACTCTAGGAAAGAGCTTGTAATTCTGAGCCTAGTTGATCAGCTAGCTGCACAGTATCATTGATAGAGAAGAATTCTCCTTAGTCCTGATTTTCATCAGATCTCAATCCAACTCCAAACGTCTGCTAAGCCTTGGCGTAACAAACATAGCATCCATTGAACGAATTGGCCCGGTAACACTGAGTTATAATAGCACCTCTCGCCTCGCCCGACAGCCCTGTTTTTGCCATTTGCTGGTTCTTCGACTTTCACATAGATTTGTTTGACTTGTTGGGCTGGGACTACACCGAAATCACGCTCTTTCGGACTTGTGCGAGGCACCGTCAAGTTGAAATACTCCTCGCAATCGACCACAAGCAGGGTTAAGGATCTCAAGGTACATTGTTAAGTACATCTTTCATTCTTCGTCTCCTAACACCTACCTCGTCCAGATGGCCCCTCATAGATTTTACGGCGAGGACGGACCCTCATTCCGCAGGGAAAGCGCGCGTGGCCATCCCTACCCTTTAAGTCATGACCGAGACTTGCCTCCAGCACCACTGCATCTCTCCTATGACAGCCGGAGAGAACTGCACTCCGATCTTGATAGTCGAAGCTCTGAGAATCATTCAGAGCAGGACACAAACGCCAGACCTCGAAGCAGGATTCCTGTTGCTGTGAGCCTTCACGACATGATCCCCTCCTCAACTTCGCTGATTATGAGTTCTAGTGTGGCAGATGCCGAAAACGCAAGATTCGGTGCAGTGGCGACAATGGAGAACCATGTACCAATTGCAAAAGCGCTGGCCATGAACAGTGTCAATTCTTGCGGGTAATGACTGATTATCATGGCGTGTGTTATTGTACGCTAATGTTCAACTAGGTCGCATCCCAAGAAGCACCGTTGAAGATTGATAGCTCTGTTCCTGAATTTTTCGATTCTGGTGCTGCGGCTCCCCGACTTCAGTGTCGCATCACAGCCCAAGCACCTCATCAATATGTGACGACGCACTCTCCTCCTTCAGTTCACTACGATCCGTATCAGTATCGCAACAACTCTCTGTCTGCATATCAACAATACCCTGGCAAGCAATACTACTCAAGTGTCTCGCCTTTCACAGATTACGACGAGAATGTTGATTATGGGCTTCAGGCATCACCTTACCAACTCATGAGTCCTGAGCAGATGCAACCAACATCTCCATCGACAAACTACGGATCTGCTGGTCCGATCCGGGGATGGACTCCAGCTCCCCAATTTCCAAAGAGCACCAATATCTTCACCAACCAAGAGGCGCCACTCTACAGCCACGGGCAACTCCCCTACACCCAGGGTGGAAATTTTCCATTGCGAACAAATGTGAGTGCAGAAGCGAAAAGTCTGGGCATAAGTGGAATGCCAACACTTCCCACTCCGATCAGTGGCAATGATCGAGTCTTACCTAATCCCATCGCCAATCGAATCGGTCAAATTGGAGCCTTCCTACGAAACAATAACGAGGGTATGATGCCCATGACGCAAATCACTTACCAACCATACAACAACTACATGAATGCAAACATGTTGAATGATGTCAAGTCATCCAATCCTAATGTACCCTCGGATAACAGCTACAGCATTCCAGTGTCGAGTAACAGCCCAGAATCGATTGCCTCTTCTCAAATCTACACTGGAAGCGAGAATAGTACTTCCCTGAGCCAACATCAACATGATATGTACTCTCCGAGCGACGATCTGCACTACCAGACGAGTGGGCCCTCCCCAGAATCGTCGTATGGTCATAGCAGTAGCTCCAGACGAGAATCCCATAGCAATCGAATTACACATACTGATAGTTCTCTTCCTTCGCTGCCAGAGGGCGATTTGTCGAATGGTCACCACTATGTACCATACCACAATGCCTCCGCAAACTACCCTACACCGCCAATGGGCATTCCTCCGCCAGCGCCAATCCACCCTCGATCACCTATTCAATCTGTTCACTGACAGCGTCTTTTCGAAAACTTCCTTAAATCACACTATTTCAATTGTGCGATTTCGACTATTAATCACTGTTTCAAAAGTCTTGGGTGGAGTACCTCTGTTCTCCAGGTGATTTTGATTGTTTGATTTTGCATTGCATTTTCCAGGAGATATTTGAAGTTTCAAGGGGTAAAAGACAAGTGGGGAAAAGACTATGACAATTGGTGCATTTTTCATCAAATTTGGGGGACCTTGTACTATCAATAGAATGGCGTCAATTTCTGGGAATTCTATCATAGGGTGATGCATAGTGGTGACTGGTAGTTGAATCAATTCGTGGAGAACGGAGGTGGTCAAAATCATGAAAAGAACGGTTCTGATTTGGTTGCTGAAGAACTTGCGGCTATCAAAGAGTCTGCTGTCAATTTTGGGAGGACGATTGTGATCATACAATTCGAAAGAAGCAAGGAAACTAATTCAAACTTCAATTCCTCACACATCATTGCTCGCCAACTATTTAAACTCATCAAGCTACAAATTTGCAAACATTTCCAATCCCAATTCGTATACGCTCAAGTGATGGTCAAGACGACCAATGAATCGACATGACAACACACGTCACCAGCGCCGTACAATCCTGAGCCAGGCCCAGCCTTAGAACAAGCCTACACACTTCTGTCGCACAAGCCTGCCTTCCTTCCTCAGCCTATTTATGCACAACACTTTATCGACAACGGGATCGCCTTCTCACCGCCGGCCGTACTACTCACGCGTCGTGCAGCCAGCTTAAGCCTTACATTAACAGACTTACCCCTTACATTACGCCCCCACATCCTTCTTGTCGTGCTAGAAGACCAAGTGGTGTTTGTGCTACCTCTTACTGTATCGTCCCCGGCCACGTCCATGATTCAAAATGCAACTAGCACAACCATCGCCCGGTGGCGGCGCTCGCCACTCCAGCCACTCGTTGCAGAGACATTATATTTGCCCTGCAAACCGTTGCCTTACCAATTCGCCACTCGTATACCAACTTCCACGCTCATTCTAGTGGATGTGTAATAGAAAAGGCCAGTACTGACCAGCTCCGATAACAGCTCCGATAACAAACATCGCATCCATACAAGACATACACACAGGATACACATAGTAGCATACCATACGATACCCCTTCTTCATACCCAGCTGCTGGACAAGACCATCCAAACTTCTAGCTGCAATTCTTGTGTATCTTGAGACCTGCCAGTGAAAGTGAAGGGTCGGGTCGGGTCGGGTCGGTCCATTGGACAGGGTCACTTAATTTGATATATCTTCCCTGTCTTGTTCTGTGGTTATCGCTGATCCACAACCACACATCGCCTGCTGGGCAACGTCGTACACCTTGGATGATGTTGACTAGAGGTACTGCTGTATGCTGTGAGATATAGTTGCGAAAAATGGTTGGAAGAATGGTGGTTGGAGATTATGCTTGCACTGCGCCTCGTATTTGGGGAGGCTGGGATCGAACGAGGTTGACAAATCGTTGAGTTAGAGTTAAATGTAGATGGACTGGTATCTGATTGATTGCTTGATGGAGGCTGCTGGTGGATGAGCCGAGGAGCTGAGGATATGTGTTCAAATGATTTGGAAGGAGAAGATGACGCTGGTTGTGGTTGTGCGGAGAAACGTGATTTGCATTCTGAATATGTCGTGCTTGAACCTATATTCAAACAGCGAGATTTATATTCAAAAGTATGAAGTATTGTCTCAGTCCCCTCCGTAGAATCGCATGTCAAGAAGGGTTGTGATGATGGTGGTTGCTCAATGTCGCAACCACTTGGTTAAGCGAGATGCCAAGATATTGTCACGTCTTTCGTTCTCCCAAAGACATTCGACTACCTAGCGCAGGTAGGCAGACAACCGTCTAACAAACCAACCTGAATATTAGATATCATACGCAAGATCATTGAAAGTAGACCTCACCTAGTATCTGGGGTAGGAAATAGGAACACCCCCCAAAAACACAGCGGAAGCAAAGGAAACGGAGCACATGTCCGCTCACATGCCGGATCTCAAATCCAGAAACTCTCTCAATGCTTGTAGGAAATTGTCACTAACACTGAGGATTCAATATGACTTGTCACAGAGATATTTCTTCTCAACAACTCAATCATAGATAGGCAATCAGTTGTTCGGTCTTGCCTCCCAAACCCTAGCGACAGTAACACAACATCGACAACAACAACAACAACAACAACAACAACACCCAAAACAACCCTCGCTAGCCGTATTTAACCTATCAATATAACCCCAAATACGCCCCACGCACGGTATTTCAACTAACAAACAGAAATTGGATCTGTTGGCTCAGTCGCTAAAGCCCAACCGCGAGGAAGTAGTTAAAAACTACTAGCGATCTTGAAACAAACCCTTGTCGACTAAGTTTTTTAAGATGCACAACCCACTAGGCTGATGTACACAGGGGTTTTGGCACTTTTTTCTATTATTCTTTTGGTGAGTAGGTTTTATTGAGTTCCGTGGTGTTTTGGCACAATGCAGCTCCATTTGTTGTTTCAAATGTATGTAATCTGGCGTTCTCTTATTTGTTCAGCTTCACATATCTTTTCCTCGATCACACCAAAGTGGAGATATAGCTTTTAGACCAGGTGAAATGATTCATGGGATCGTGATTGTGAGATGTTGGTTTCTGCGATTGGGCGTTACTCCCTGAGTGTATTCTCAATTCGAGTTTCAAGATTGGAACGACCCAAGAAAATTATCAAGAGTAATCAAAAAGACTCATCTGCTAGAGCAGCGACATCAAGTGTCTTGCTGACATTCTTCAGTCCACAGCAACCGCCTGGTAGCTACGAGAAGGTAAACCATAAGAAACGCATTAGGGACTGTAGGGCACCGCAAACTATCAGACGGCAGTAACGTGTAACTCTGGTATGCATATGGACATGTGCCAAATGAGAAAAGAATACCTAAGAAATTCATTGACGACGGCCGTAGACAGATTAGAGATGATTGAGAACGGAGTAATATATCATAACGAAGTTACTTACAATGTTAGCTTCTTCCACTTTTCGAAATCAAGCTCATAAATGGGATCTTAAGCATAGAAAAAAAAAGAGGTTCCTCCTTCAAAACAATATCTTCTCTAGGGAAATGCAAGGCCGGGGTACGGATTTCGATGGGCAGAATCGATTTCTAGTAAAACGTCGAGAAGGGGTGCAGTACTGTGGCAGGGGTTGAATAATGGTTTCAGAAAGGATCCCCCAATTTTGGAAAAGGGCGAAATGCTCCTAGCATCGCGGAGGGCACTGCGCAAAAATCGAGATTGGCGGAGGTGTGTACATCGCGTTG
The DNA here is from genome assembly GCA_037074945.1 of Tetracladium marchalianum. Taxonomy (NCBI): domain Eukaryota; kingdom Fungi; phylum Ascomycota; class Leotiomycetes; order Helotiales; genus Tetracladium; species Tetracladium marchalianum. The sequence goes on from JBAMDN010000336.1 coordinate 10,150, forward strand.
AATTCCCGTCTCCTTCATAAACCACCCTTTCCATATTCTACCCAGTCCGCCAATATCAATCAAATTATCCAGTCTTCGCATGTCACTCAGTACGAAAGATCGCGTCCTTGCACGTAAGCAGATGAGAAAAGAACAACTTGATTGCATTTATCGACCCAGATGTACCACCGAAGTCAAACCATTAACCCCGATGTCTGATTCGAAGGCTATGCAAATGGAGAGCCAATGCCGATGCGTACAAACACAAAGCCCATTCCCGCAACACCAAATGCATTGATCTCCCAAACACCCCAGCGGAAGCAAGTTGATCATTCCTTCTTCTTCTTGCCACCCTTGACCTTCGCCGTACCCCGTAGTGTCTTTTGCTTGTTCTTGCGTTGCTTGCCTGTAATATGCTGTCAGTACTCCATTCGCAGATTTCAAGATCCCTCCTCCATGACCCGAGTCTGGGAATATTCGACGTACGCTGTTGTCTGCTGGCTTTCTCGATCTTTGTGGCGAATCCAACACGGACCAATCTGAAATGGGGCTCGAATTTCTTCAATGCCTCTGGGGAATCGTAGATGAGAGCGAATCCGGTTGTCTTTCCACCACCGAATTGTGTCTGGAGACCGAAAACGTTGACCTGGTCCTTGGTGGACTTGTAGAGTTCTGCGAGCTTGGTGCGGAGTTCATCCTTGGAGATGTTGGCTCGGTTTGGGTGGAGGATGTCACTATTTCGAGAGCATTAGAAGCCAATTCTACGATACGATTCATTCCTCGCCCTTCGCATTCCTTTCCATGCCTGCCTCCCCGACTTCCCTAATCCCCCAAACTTCGATGGGCGAGATGCACAACTTACATGACCATTTGCTTTCGGCCAAGGAGAGGGTTTCGGATGAATTTGCGCGTGCGCAGGGTGACCGCTGAATCTGCCATGTTTGCGATCGGGACAGATGTCGTTTGTTGGTTGTCGATGGTGGTCGAAAGTCGCTGTCGTGGGAGGGTCTGCAAGAAAGTTCGTTCTCGTTACCCGCAACCAAAGTACGCTAAGACTGCATTACCTAAGCGGGTCCTCAAGTGAATGTGCGGCTTCGCCAAGCGCGACAGGGCTTGCAACCCTAGCTGGCCTGAGGCCACCATAGCATCTTTCTTAGTAATTGAAGGTAACGTGACCTTTGCTTCCTGATTACCATTCTGTCATCCTTCCCTCGATTTTGGTTGGAATTTGAAAAAGGAAACTCTTCGCATACTTTTCAATTAAATGATCAACTACGGAGATGGAGCGCCAGCTGTCATCGGGCGCAAAAGCGCAGCTCGACCGATTTTGTCGCCAATACCTACAAGTCCATCACGACCTTGAATACCCCGAAGCAGACAATCTTCGAAATGAGACCTTTCAAGCACTTTTATATGCCAGACTCTTTGCAGAGCGTGCTTTGAAACATGCGCCTACGCAGCGTTATCAATTACGAGTCTTGAAAGAGCTCACCAAGAGGATCGAGCAGAGCATTCAGAATTGGGAGGACGAAGTATGTTGCGTTCTGTCACAGGATACCCAACCTGGTTCTGATATTGGCCTGACTTCTTTGCTTTGTTCAGGGTATTTCTGATGACATTATGAATTACTTCTCTACTTTACACGCAACATCTATTCCCTCTGAAGCAGCTTCGGCACAACAGAAATCTCATGTCACTTACGCTCTATCATTTCTTCCGCCAGAAAATGGGAATGACCTCTCAATCACTCTTCTTGAATCTCGAAGTCTCCTGGCGGCAGGAGGGACCACTGGTCTAAGGACTTGGGAAGCTGCAATGCATCTCGGCAACTTTCTCTGCTCCCGAAAGAATCTCATCCAAGGAAAGTCAATTCTGGAATTGGGAGCCGGCACAGGCTACATTGCAATACTTTGCGCAAAACATCTAGGAGCATCTTATGCCCTCGCAACGGATGGATCTGACGATGTTGTGGCTGGCCTTGGAACGAACTTTTATCTAAACAGCCTCCAGGATGATTCAGTGATCGAGGGGAAAGAATTAAAATGGGGCTGGCCTCTGTTAGGAGGCGAAGAACCTCAGTGGAATGGTGGTCGAAAGATTGATCTCGTTCTTGGAGCAGATGTGACATACGATGGTTCGGGTATTCTTGCGTTGCTCGCAACCTTCAGAGAACTTTTCGATCTCTTCCCGGATGTCAAAATCATTCTTTCGGCGACTTTGAGAAACGAAAAAACTCATAGCGTTTTCCTCGACAAGTGTAGAGTTTACAAATACTCAGTTGAGAAGATCGATTACGATGTAATCCCTGCAACTGAGCAAACAGGGCCGTTCTATCCTGACACGGTTCCGATTCAGATCTATCTCATCACGAAACCTTGGGGAGGGGGGGCGGAGTTCGAGAGGACAGAGGAGCATGAAAAGTGGATGACGGGAAAGTTCTCTTCTGTAGCCACCGCCCTCGATCAGGACAAACGAGAGCCAAAGCAATTATCCTCATGAATTGCATTCAGTTCACACCTCATCATTTTCTCTATCAAATCAAGTAAGCAAGTGTTTCGAGAATGTTCTTCTTACGAACTCGGTATGTCTTCTATGCTTCTCGATAACTAGAGTCTTTCCATATCGAATAGCTCGGACCAAACTGCTGGTCAACCAAGTGGTAATTCGTGAAGCTTCTTACACGAGTAATCTTTCGAAAGATCATTACAATGATTACAGCGAACATGTGTATGGTCCCGTTGAATGCATATACCTGATCGATTATTACGAAGGTGAAAAAGATATCACAACGCTGAGCATCTATCCGATACGCTTTGGAAAAAACATCTAACAGATAAAAGATCGTTCTCGTTTACTCGGATATCCAACATAAACCAAAATGAAAGAAAAAACATTTCAGGTTGAATCCGATCGGGTGCCTTTGTGCTACCAAGTAGTTGTTGAAGAAAGTGATAGTTAGATATTATAAGTATGTTACTGTAGTGTGCAGGTGTAATCGAAGACTTATGAATTACGTGCCAGCAGAATTGAGGCAATTTGATGTATTGAAAGAGTCAATTTTCATTTCTAATCTAAGCCACTGCCATTCTAAAATCTATTTTGATGCTCTTGCCTCGACCCTTTATTCACATCTCCATCATAATTAGTACAGTGTAAAAGAGAAAAACAAATGAGATATATGCTGAATCGCTCAAACTCCTGTAAATGCTCAACAGTTCCTCCACTTTCCAACTCTCCTTTCCGAGTATCGCATCAACTACTTGTGTTTTTGATGCTCGTACCATCTAAGCAGCACTGACATTGACCTTGCCCTTCAAGTTCATCCATGGCCACACGCTTCCGAAACCTCCAATGAAGGCGACTCCGATAGCTGCGATAGCAATGGCAAAATCAACCTTCAAACCTTCCATGTACGCATTGATGATACCTGGAAGCAAATCAGCTGGGAAAGCCGATCTCAAGCTTCCGATACCAGTGTGCATGACGGTGAGAGGATCGAGAGTGGGGACATATGAAGGCAAGACGTTGATGATAGTGTTAGCGAAAGCAGCCTCGCCAGCAGAGATGAAGACTGCGCCTCCGAATGATTGAGCGAACAAAATCATAGCGGTTGAGGATGAAAGATCTTCGGGTTTGGAAACGGCTTGCGCGGTGATGATGGGGATCTGGAAGATAAGACCAAGACCCAATCCAGCGACGACTTGGTAACCGATCCACATTCCGGATGATGAGTGAACACCGAGAGTGTAGAGAAGACCAGAGCCGACGGTGCCAAGGGCGCTACCGAGAATGAACAATGGGACGAAGTGGCCAAATGCAGAGATGAGACCACCAGAGATGATAGTAGCAAGGGAAACGGCGATGATGAGAGGAAGGTTGCGAATACCACTTTGAGAAGCAGAGACCCCACTGACGATTTGGAAGTAGAGTGGGAGGTAGTAAAGCAAGAGGAAGAAACCACCTCCAATGAAGAAAACGGAGAACATGGCGACGGCGATTGTGCGATCTTTCATGAGACGTCCGACGACAATGGCGCGGTCACCTTGGAAGTATTCAATGACGATAAAGGCGGCAGCGAGGAGGAAGAACCCGACGAGGGTGCCGACGACATCGCCTGATCCCCAGGATTTGCTTTGACCGGCCCACTGGAGAGCGAGGATGTAGCAGATGATTGAGGCGAGGGCGGTAAGGGTACCTGGGAAGTCCATTTGAAGGAGTTGTTCCTTGTGAGTCGCGGCTTGTGGGATGGCTTGTGGAGGTGTTGTGAAGAATAGGAAGATGATTCCACCAGCTACGGCTCCGATTGGAAGGTTAACTGTAGAGGAAGAAACCGTTAGTATTTACACTCTCGAAATATGAGACCCTAGGTTGGCAATTCGCTTACTGTAGAAACACCATCTCCAAGATACCTTCTCGGCAAAGACACCTCCAAGAAGAGGACCGATAACCGAAGCGACACCGTAGGAAGCGCCAAGAATACCGGTGAAGGCTGCGCGCATTTGTGGTCTGGCGGAAAAGGCAATGATGGTGTATGCTCCACTAGCAATACCAGCTCCTCCAAGACCAGCGATGGCACGACCGACAATCAATGCTGTGCTATTTGGTGCAACACCTATCAAGAGTATTAGTACAATATTAACTAGAGAAACTTCTGCTGCAGAAACATACCACAAACAAGACTACCAATCTCGAAGATGAAAAGTGCGGCCAAAAAGGTGATCTTCAATGGGAAGTACTTGTATGCTTTTCCCCATGTTGATTGGAAGGCCGCAAACGTGATGAAAAATCCGGACCCGTACCAGGCGATCTTATCTAAACCTTGGAAGTCTTCCTAAGAGGTGAAGAACCTTGTTAATGTCTTTTCTGAATCGCGAAGCGAGAAAAGTTAATACTAACGGTAATCTTTGGGATAGCTGTTCCGACAATCGTCAAGTCCAGAGAGACCAAGAAAATCGAGAGAACTAGCGCTGCTACAATGGCTGCCATCTTGAAACCAGTTGGATAAACCGCATTGTCTTCCTCTCCGTTTGGCGATGCTCCACCAGATGCTGGTGTTGGCTCTCGGTACGATCCATCTTCTTTTTCTGTGAGAGAAGAGTCGTCGGATCTCGGTTGGTACTCCTTCTGTAACGAGGGAGCAGATGATGGTGTTGTGCTGTTGTCCCTATCCTCCGCCAAAGTGTGTGCTCTTGAATCCATTGTGTGTGATCGTATTATTGTTGTTTTGATGTGCGATGGAGAATGTTGAAGTGCGAGATGATGTTGGAATATGATGAGCAAAAAAAAGAGAATCTCCTTGAGACTTCAGGAGGACTATATAGATTTAGGAGCTCACCTACCTTCCACCGACGTAGATTTTGTCATCTCATCTGCAATGGCTCACAATGGGTAACCTTGCACTAGCAAGCTTACAATAATTTCTGCAAGCGAGAGCAGAGATTGGTCGAAATTGTTTTTGCAGTATCAAACTGTCTCCGAGCATTCGCCAATCCTACTTCCACCGCTGACGGTGATACGAAAGAATGATGGAGTTAAACGTTTCTAATCCCCTTATTGTCCGTCTAGCGGCTTACAGCACATTAGGGCTTAGCGCCTGCTGAGAATAGACAGACGATCGAATCGGAGATAGCCCCCCCCTGCGCGCCGCGACGACGTCTTCATCGCTAGGATGGCTTTGTTTAGTAAGAAACGGAGTCGAATAGGGAGATGTTGTTGTTATGGTTGAGATTAGCCGCACGCTTCGCCCGAAGTTCGGTCGGCGGCGGTCGAAAGCCATGCTTGGCCACTATGAGTCGAGATGAGTTGGCTTGGCACACCCTCCAGGCTTTGAAATGACTTGCGTCTTGGACCGGGTTTTCGGGCGAAAAGCGGTCGGAAAAAGATGCAATTGATCATTGATACCTATTGATCCTGTGTGAGACATGGAAATGTACGTATCTGTGCGTATAACGACCATGAGATTGTTAAGCAGCAATAACCATAAACGATGATCTGTCATCCAAGATGCTGGCACTGCATCTCATGGTGAAGTTGTGATTCATATGCCGGTACAGCATGGTGGAAGATACGAGCGAGTACGAGAGCCGTCTCTTACGTCCTTGGGAGGTTATTCTGACCTCACCGAGCTGACCCCGATCTCACCCATGGACACACACCATCGGATCCTTTCTCCTGCAACGGTGGAATCTAATGAAGAAAGAAGAGATATTCGCAGGGGTAAAACGTGTGCAGGATTCCACATCAACGTCGTGTCATCAAACCCAACCCGCCAAGGTCATCCGCACAAGCGAAGATCCGGAGTTAATACTTGTTATCGCCAACACATCTGCAGGTTTGTTTTGATTCCAAACAGACTACAATAGAAACACTATTTCCCCCTCACGGCCGCACGGGAGAATTTAATTGTGCGAAAACCGGGTTGGGGCCTGTCAATTGCTCAAGCAGTCAAGAGATGGCATTGCTCTGCTTCGAATTGTTTGGAGAAGACGCCTATCATTTGGCATCAGATTTCATGAATTGTGGTGAAGATGTCAATTTTGGAATCCCTTCATCTTGGACGTCTGACTTTGAATGAGGACTAGACAGAATTCGCAAATCCTTTGTCTCATGCCAATCACCTATGAAACGAGTGCTGGGAAGGAGTTCACTGGTGCAAATTGAGAAATTGTTTACTCCTCCTATGCAGTGTGCATGACTTTCGCGCCCCGCCGGATTCTGGAACTCAATCCTTCACTCTCGAAGTCTCACACGAGGATTCCGCTCAGTATCATCGCTTGAGTTCATCAGATCTTCGACACAATCCTCCCACCCAAAAAATCACCATCAAGAAACAGATCTACATGCGCAGCAAACAACTCAGCATACTGAAAGAGGAAACCATGTCCAGAATCCGGGTAGATGTGTAGATGAGCATGTGGTAAGATTTTGGCGAGCTCGACACTATTTTCCGTCGGGATGAGCAAGTCATTGTCGCCATTGGCCACGAAGACGGGCATCGTGAACTCTCTTATACGCTCGTACGGATTGCCCGGATTTGCAACACTGAACTTCGCGAATGATGTCGCTTGACGCTTTGCTAGCTCGGGACTGAGATGTGCGGATCGGTTCTCTGTTCGGGAGTATACACGCTTGAGATATGCAGCTGCGGCGTCTTGGCCTTTTTTGTCTGAATTGAAGAAGGAGAGCGCGAGAGAGGCGTTGAATTCTTCTTCTGTACCTGAGGTTGCGAGAGCAGTGAAGATGTGTTTTGGGCCGTATAAAGTGTTTGGTGTGCGACTCGTTCGAGTTCCAGCGAGGATCAGCTTACGCACAAGATTTGGTGCTGCCAGAACAACATGTTGGGCAGCAGCTCCTCCCCTATGAGATTGGTGTCAGTTGACGACTAGATTATTTGGAGGATCGAATGACGAACATAGAGAAGCCCAGGAGGTCTATTTGGTAAATTTGAAGGGCACTGATCACGGCCAAGACATTGGTTGCCCATCCTTGAAAACTTGTTTGGATTTCTCCCTCGCTCTTTCCTACGCCGGAGTAGTCTAGTAGGAGGATTGGGCGGGATTGTGCGAGTGCATTGATGAGTGCTGGATCCCAAAAATCCATGTTCCCTCTGAAGTGAATAAGCATTACAAGTGGTATGCCATCACGAAAGCCGAGACGACGATATGCATATTTGACTCCATCTGATGTCACATACTGTGTGACTGCTGTTTCTTGTGTAGGCATTGCAAGCCTTTCAGATGCTCTAAATAAATTGTTCGAGAGGTGTTCTCGCCTTGAAGTATTTGTGCTGCGCTGGTTGCTTCCAAGACAGTTGGAACGACAGCAATTTTTGTCGATGGAGATAAATTACATTAACAATTGATTGAGATTTGAGTAAGACCTCGGCTCTTCGAACTTCCCCTCATCTCCCGTTTCCGATGGGCTTTTCCGGGCATTTTTAATGCTCCTTCAACAGTGAATAGCACCAAGTCCAGAAAGCTTCTCATTGGCTCATGAATACGTACCCTGCAAAATCGTAACTATTGTGATACCAATGCCACATACTAGCACTTTTGTGGGGAAATAGATTGGATTCGATTGTGAACTCGTGAGAGAAGCCTCACAGTAGTATCACTTGGTTTAGCGGTACATGATTCTTGATTCTTCGATAACTGCATACTCTCTTGACAATATCTGACTGTCGCCTTGTTCGGCATTCACTTGGCGATACGAAAGTAATCGGATGTGGTGAACAGGACGATGTTTTTACTTTCTTTTTGAATAAGTGATAGATGTTTGACTATCTATCCATCCCCTCGAGTCAAAAGCAAGATAACATGAACAAAGGAAATAATTAGCCTGGTTGGCAGATGGGTATATCGAACACTCCTCCTCCCAAAACAAGCAAGCGACGGCAACAGCAACTACAACACCACCACCAATAGGCCTTGACAAAAGAAAAATCCTCCCACCCATCGGTCATTAATCATATAGTAGCAAGGAAAATGCAAAGTCCACCCGCCGACACCTGACCTCCTATACCACGTCTACACCTACGAAACAAAATCAAACAGAGTAGATCCTCAGAAAAGACAAAAGAAAAATAGAACCTAAGCGACAGGTGCCTCCGGATCCGTCAACTCAACACCCTCCCCCCTCTTTAACTTCTCCTCCAACTTCCTCCTCTGCTTCATCGTCTTCTCGCGTTTGATCCCCTCGTTCTTCTCCACCCTCGCGGCTCTCTTCTCACCCCACACGCCCGGTAGTGCGACGATCGCGCTTCCAAAGAAGCGTGATCCGATTTTAAGACTCTTCCACGAGGCTTTGTAATGTAATTTTGCGGCGTTGTAGTGTGTGCGCGCGTTACCGGCTTGTTTCTTTGCGCGGTAGGCTTGCTCGGCTCGTTGGGCGCGGGCGTAGGCTGATGATGCGTTTTGACGTTCGGTGCGGAGGCCCATTCTGTTTGGTGTTTTTGATTAGAAATGAGGAGACAGGTAGGTAAGAAGCGATGCGATGGAGGGGGTGACTAACTCTGTTCCTGACGTTCCAGGACGACGGAGGAGTGTTGGATCTGGGAGAGGCTTTTCCTCTCCAGGCTCCTTATCTCTTTTGCCCATTGTGAATGAAGTTTAAGCAGAAAACGAGAATTATGATATTATAAAAATAGTATATGCACGAAAGAGTTTCTTCTCAGAGAATGGAAATGTTGGGTAACATCAATGTAATTTTGAAATGTGATAAGAAGAGACGGTTGTTTAAATCAAAACTGCCAAAGGAAAAGCACTCCACACTCGCGTCTTGACTGGGAAAGACAATCCCATATTATAGAGATTGCTTTCATGCTCAATTAGGATCTTGCTTGAAATTCTTGATTGTTGACTCATACATCAGATCTTTGAACCCAATCATTTATTGAATTTGGGAACTGAGTTGATGTTGCATAAATGGTCATTTGGAGGGATCCCTGAAATGCACAAAGTACCCCACACTTGGCATTTTCACGTGGCTTTAGTGTACACTTGCACAGGGAACTGCGTACTTTGACAATCCATGGAACACGATAATAATGCTCAAGAAGAAAATTGGCGTGTTGTTGTGTCTTCTGGTATGGTTTGCAGTTGTCGTGATGTTAGGTGCCCAATGAACAATGTGAGATTTATGTGTGTTGGTCAGTGCGCTTCGAAGATGGATCAACAGAACTGGCTCCACAAACATAAGGCATGAAATTGATTTGGGATGTTAGCAATTTTCTCTATACCTTCTATACCTTATCCTGCTGCAAGATCAATATGTGCTCCCTTTGCCGGTCTTGAAGGTAGTCCTTCCTGTTCCACACTAACGGTTGCTTTTGACTTCTCGTTCTGCTGGAGCCGAGTATACATCTTCTCTGCGGTTCCGATGGTTGTGATATTTGCCCCGAGCTTGTTCATCGTCTCAATATACTCATCGTAAGGGTCTGAATCGAAAACGATTCCTCCTCCTAGACAGTTGTTAGTCTCAGACATGGGTGGCTTAGCATCTAGACCTACCAGCTTGCAAATATGCAACACCGTCCTTGACCATCATTGTTCTCAGCGCAATGCAGGTATCCATCTCGCCCTCCAATTCATTTCCTTCACTGTCGACGCTGCCATAACCGAAGTAGCCAACAGCTCCAGCATACACGCCTCGCTTCTCCTTCTCCAATTCGGCAATAAGCTCCATGGCTTTGACTTTTGGTGCTCCTGATACAGTACCGGCAGGGAAAATTGATCTGAAACCATCAAATCTTGTCATTCCTTTCCTCAAGACTCCTGAAACCTGCGAGACAAGATGCTGAACGTGACTAAACTTTTCAACCACCATCAAGCGATCGACTCGCGTAGTCAATGGATCACATACTCGGTTGACATCGTTTCGGGCAAGATCAACCAACATGACATGTTCTGCTCTATCTTTGAGAGATTCTCTGAGCTCAGTTGCCAATGCTTCATCCTGCTCGGGAGTTTTGCCTCGCCTGACTGTACCAGCAATTGGATGTGTAATAATTCGGCCGTCTTCCTTCTTCACCAACAGTTCTGGAGATGCTCCAACGAGTTGGAAATCTTCACAATTAACATAAAAGAGATATGGTGAAGGATTGACCGTTCGGAGATGGCGGTAGATGTTGAAGGGGTGGAGAGATGTTGGGCGAGCAATACGTTGGGAAGGCACAGCCTGGATGATATCGCCAGAAACTATATGCTTCTTCAATGTGGTGACATGCTGTTCGTATCCTTCTCGGCCAATATTTGATGTGTACTCTTGATTGAGTTGAATTGGTTCCTGTACAGGCAATGGTGTATCGGGGGCATTCAAAACACCCACAAGCTCATCAATGATTGCCTGGCCTCTCTCGTATTCTGCCTGAAGCTTGGACAGATCCTCCGAAACATTTAGGTAGGTTATGATCTTGATGACACCAAAAAATCGATCGAAGGCAATAATTGTGTCGAAGAGCATGAACAGCGACTCCGGCACCTTTAGAACATCCTTCATGGGTCTGGCTGTCTTTGGCTCGAAGTATCGTACACAATCGTAGCTCACATAGCCAATAGCTCCACCTGCCATGGGTGGTAGGACCAGTCCTGGGATTTGTGCAACTCTGCTCTTTGCAAGCTCTGCCTCCAACGCAGGTAATGGATCGACTTGTTCTCCATGACCTTCACCTGATTTGAGGACTTTTCTAGGTCCAGCTCCTACAAAACTATATCTGCCGAGTCGTTCTGTTGCTGCACTTTCAAAGAGGAAGGATTGGTTTGATTTTGAGTGTGCTGAGATCTTGAGGTATGCGGAGGATGGAGTGATGAGATCGGAGGATATTTGTGCGTAAACGGGTACGAGGTTCGGTGGGTTTGGTTTTCCAGATGCCTTTTCGAGAACATCTTGTATGATTTCCAGCGAAGGCTGGAGATCTTCCTGGTCAATTGTTAGCATTCGTAGTTCTTGGTGGGGGAGTCATACGAGGGACCGACATACCCCGACAACCATTGTGAGCCTGCGTTGCTTTATAAATTGCTGAATTTGAGGGCAAAAGGTTTCCCAGTCGGCTGAGATGAGAGAGCTTCAACCTCGTGAAATTCGTGCGTTGAAATTCTGGAAATGGAGGGTGGTTTGGGAGTTAATAATATTTCGGAGGACAGCTTTTTGGATATCCTCCGCCGTGGTTGGATAACCTCCGTACCGGCAGAATGCAGGTGCCAAGACTCTACGGTGGCCGTCTCGACCGTCCATTTGACTTGGTGTACCTGCAGTCGGCACTCGTGATTTCACAAGGAGAAGAAAATGATGCTGGAGATGATGATCAAGTTCTCGATCTTTAAAGAAGAATTTCGGATCTAAAGACAACACAAGAGAATCCGTTCCCGCTCCGATAGCCTTGAAATAAGCCGTTTCCATTCTCCTTACCACTGGCGAAATCAGTGGCCAAGACTACTCTACTGTATGGAATCGCAAGTGAGATAACAGCACCTACTTACTGTCAGAGACGGCGGATCCTACGGAGCACAAGCGAAGATGTTTGAAAAGGGGCTCAAGCTTGAGTTCTAAACAGGAAGTGAGTACGAAATATATCGCTCAAAGAAGGAGGAACCTGAGAGCTTCCTGTGTCCCAGGATTAACTGATTGAGCTTATTGGAATAATCGACGTGGGATTCCAAGGGTAGACAAGTTTGTTGACTCCAATTCAAGGGATCTCCGATTGGTGATCCAGTATGTTGACAGCTTGAGATGATGCTGCGCTGACGTTCTTATGTCTCGAGTCTCGACATCCATCAGCATTATCTGACAATAGCAACTTCAAGGAGGCATCAACGTTCCGATGTAATCCTGAAACAAACAGCCGAAGCGTACTAGGGAACTGCGGCTGAAATGATTGAAAGTATGAAGACCCCGTATTTTGACTTCTCCATGTTCAACCCCAGTTTCGATCTCGATCGTTTCTCTCCCACTCTCGAAACGAGCGAAAGCCTCACGTCATATCATTGTGGTCAAACTCTCACCACCTGCATCGAGAATTCCCGATTCTCGAATCGCACGCGACCCTATCCTGAATTCTGTCCCCCAATTCGCACCGGCGACGACCCTAAAATGTCCTGTGCCGTTTAGTGGCGGCTGTGACGTAACTTGGCAGGTCGTCAAGCCATCTTGGCCAGGCTCTTGTTGATGCTTGAGAAATGCTTGTCACGCCAGGACTTCCCTATGATGTGAAACACGAGATGGGTGTTCTTGGAAAGAATAGTGGTTTCGAGGTCTCTCAAGGTCTTTCGAATGAGCTGGAGATCGTTTCTTCCTGTTGGTTGTAGGTGTAGCTTATTCGAATGGCTTCGTTACTCGCTAAGCTAAGAGAACATCTCGCTGATTCAAATATTGATGCTTCGAAGTACCGACGGTATCCGTATGTTGCAGTCCGCCGTATACCTTCAGTAGTTCGTAAATCTCTCTTTCGCATGGCATTTTCATGGCTTCTCTCCATTTTGCGGGGAGGGCTACCCCGAACCATCTACAATAGGGATGTTGGTCAGAGCAAGACACGCCGCCACCAACAACCAACCATGGCTCGTTCCAGCCCCCCTTCTAACGCTTTTCCTCTCCTTTCTCCGCATCTCGCATAGAACGGCCATGGGAACATGACGATCTCATGTTCGATGATACAATGTTGCTTTGAGGAGTTTTTGGTCCTACGGCTTACACACACAACTACGCCGCGGTATTAGAAGATTACACCCTCCGCATCTGAGATGGAATAATTCGTCTGCTTCTATTTCTTCAGAGTGTTTTCCCCGCAATACTGTAGTTAGGACATACAGAGATTCAATCAAAATGGCTGAAAAGATTGACCAAGGTAAAGGTTCTGGAGAACATTCTCTTGGTGGTAGAACAGAGTGTGTTAAATCTTCCCCACACTTCTCCCCTTCGATTATTTAACACAAAATCTTAGAATCGAAGATGCATCCTACAGACGCCCATCAAATTCCCCCAAAGATATGAACGAAGATCAAAGACGCGCAAACATCAACGCCAAAATCGCAAACCCACTAGCTGGCTACTCCCATGCAGAACTCTCCACCAAAGGCGAGGAGTACGTCAAAAAATACCAGATTGGAGACGATGAAGATATTCGAGCTTTCCGTCTCGGCGCTATTCTAGCGCAAGATCCAAATAAACACGCTAGTGTTGAGGGACTCACTCCAGAAGAGGCTGAAGCGTTGGAAAAAGAGGTCTCGCATAAATGGTCACAGCCAAGCCTACTTTACCTTGTTATCGTTCTGTGTTCAACGTGTGCTGCCGTCCAAGGAATGGTACGTCTTAATATGCCATATAGAAGTTTCGGATGTTAACATCATTCAGGACGAAACCGTCGTCAACGGAGC
>JBAMDN010000337.1:0-48847 GCA_037074945.1 Tetracladium marchalianum
GCTGTCTTTCAAGGAACAAAGTCTTGGGGCGAACCGATTTTGAAGGAAACTCAGAAAGAGCAATTGCAATTGCAAGAGACGCAGGACCGAACCCGATACAAATTAGGTCGAGAGGGGTATCTTGTCGCGAAGAAGTTCTGTTGCAGCCAAAATGTCAGCATGAAGACCTCGATTAACTTAAGATATGTCGAAGTATAGGCAGAAATGGCTCAAGAGATCATTTGCTGGGAATTGACAAACAAAAGGAAGTAACATACGAAGCTATAGATGGGGAAGGAGTAAACTGGCGATAGCCATTTCCCAGCCCCTCATCAACTGTCTGCAAACCGCTTGCGCTCATTGATCGCGACATGACTGCAACTCCGGAGAAACAGAATGTTCAAGGCTCTAATGCTTCGGTCGACTCAGGTATTGACTCGAAGTGGGTGTGTTTGAAGCTTGAGAAGAGGCAAGTCTATTGACAGAATGAAAAGGAAAAAAGTCAAGGAGGTTGAGCTGTCAAGATGTTAACAAGATAGCTGCTCTATCTTCTTCAAACCTTCCTCGCTTCCATTTTTCTTCTCCAAGAAATGTATGCCAGGGCTGACAGCAAGGTAAGCTCCACCACATCGTGCCATTATCAAAGACATCTGGCCATCGATTACTGTCTCCAGGACAGGAAAGGCTAGTTTGCCCGATCAACCGACGATCCTCTGACCTGCGCCCTGTTCTTTCTACAGCAGAGTATAGCTACCCTGGTGTGGACATTATGTGCTAGTTGTCGTACCACCTTCTTTTTTTGCTTCTTTTGCTTCTCCTGCTCCGAAGTGTGAAATTCTTTCTGCAAGTGTGGACAGAGGTGGTAATTTGCAGCCAGGGTGTCTACCCTGCATTGCATTAGGTGTTCTGCAATCCATCCCATCTGATTACCCTCTCGGGTTCTTATTTTAATGAGGCAAGTAGCTTGTGAATGTGGATTGATGACAGCATCTATCTGCAAAGTGCCCCTCCATTCCGATACCCCTCCGATGCAGAACAAGCTGTTGCAGACACACCTCAACATGTTGAAACTGTGGTAGGCCCTTCGAGAACAACACGAGGTATCATGGTTCATCGCGTACTGTACCCTCCCAAACATAAAACGTCTTCCGCAAAAAATCCTCCCCCGGACCATCGCCTCCCTTTTTCATGGCTCCCGATATACCCATTCATTTCGTTAATTTGTCGAGGTTTTGAATGTGTTTTTCCGTGAGTGTACACAACATCCTCCATGCGAATCCTCAACGATTCAAGGCCCCAAAGCAGTTAGACGCAAATTCGTCATGGATTTCTACATATACCGACGATCATAAAATAGCTTCTGCATTCTTGTCCCCGCGATTCATTTACAATGATCATCCCCAAGCCTTCATTTCTCCAAGACATCTACTTCCTTTTCCCGCTTCTAGATGCACACCGGTTGATAAGTGCCGCGCGGGTCCGTCCCGCACAACCAAGGGGCCGCTCAGTTGGCAGCGTCATCTGATTGATTAGATTAGATGATCTGATAAAATCTCTTCAACGACCCTTGATGTTGAGAAAAGCCACATTTTGTTGTTTACTCCGTAGGCCAACGGGCCAGGATTAACTCGCCGCAGCCACAAAACTTTTTTTTTTCTTCTATTATTTGCGGCCGAAACAAAATCATGTTGCTGCTTTTGGGGCGAAAACCGAAATTTGCGATCCCGTGGGTGGGAGTGCCGCTGCAACCGTGGTTCGAGTTGGTGTCGATACCGGAATTGTGTTAATTTTATTTGGGACGTTGCTGCGAATTTCCACCTGATCGTATGACACCGGCGTTAACGTCGAGAATCGAGAGTTTCGTGATCTTCCTTCGTTAACTTGTCCAAAATTTGGAACTGCACTTCATGATTCAGGCGGCTATGCGTATGGTTAGGCGAGAACCGGATGGGTTTCTCAGGATTGAGTTCCTACCCTGTGAGACAACAAGCCGAGCAAGGTCCCACGGATAGTCCCGAATACATTCATACTCAGTCTCGGGCAGTTCGCCTGTATTGTCCAGCACAAAATTTCGAATGTAACATCTCAAGTCCACGACTCCACGTACTCTTTACTCGGAAGATGCTAAGGGCGGATGGTCCAATAGCCCAAACTGTTATGAGCCCGTAAAGTAGAGATGACACGATTCTAAGTCCAGGTTACGACAAACTTTATTAGGTGTAAAGATTACTTCTCGCAGCACCACAATCTCAAATGCCAATGTATTTTCCTCGTACAGCGGAGTAGAAAAAGAAATATGCATCACCATTCTTGCCTTTC
Source organism: Tetracladium marchalianum (assembly GCA_037074945.1). NCBI lineage: Eukaryota > Fungi > Ascomycota > Leotiomycetes > Helotiales > Tetracladium > Tetracladium marchalianum. The sequence goes on from JBAMDN010000337.1 coordinate 2,299, forward strand.
TCTCCTACGTTGACCAACCCAATATATCCTCCCAAACCTCTTGAACCCCCTAAACCAACACCAACTCCACTCCCACCACCCAAACACACAAGTACCGACAGCAACCGCTGTCCTAGCTCAAATTCAAGAACTTTCCTTCTTTCCGCCGTCGGGACCTGTCTTCTCTCGTGACACAGCATGACATAATCACAACCAGTTCAGGAACACGATGCTTCCTTTGCCGATTACCGACGACCGACGTCGGTGTTCGTGGTGGTACAACGTTATTGGACGTGGGGTTTTTCTTTTGCTTTTTGGAGAAGTGAGGGGTGAGAGAAGCATGGGAGACGGGTCATTGGGTGAGTTGATGAAATTGGAGAGAGGCAGGAGGGGTCGAGATGGTAGGTTGTATCTCCGAGTAGTTCTTGAGTAAGATTCGGGAATGATTGGTACGTGAGTACCTTAAATGGGAAGTGATACAAATTATTTTGGAATGTACTCTGGTTCTAGTTTAGTTGAATCTTCGTCTCGAGGAAATCGGGTCCCGAAAATTTGTCCAGGGTACGATCTATTCACCTCGTTCGCAGGATGGTCGTAAATAGCTGAGTATCTTTCAAATTCAACCGTATCTACAATAATCAAACATCACAACATGATCTAAGAAGCCCCAATCTCCACGGTATAGTAGACTCTTGACTAAAGCTAGCCTTTTCAAATTCAATTACCGCCCTGCACAGGGCTGACTAGCAACCTTATCACCCCATGGGAATTATCCGCCATTCGATATCTAAAATTCGTCTCCAAGAATTTTCCAAGAACTTGGCTCTGTGATAAAAAGGCGCGTGATTTGGGGGTGAGCGGATGGGATGGGATGAAGAATCGTTGCTTTTTGGTGGAACACTTTCGGCATGTATCTCGATCTCTTGGAATACAGACAGAAAGGGGTGGATTATTTAGTGCTGTTTATTGATAATGTGATCTTGATTTATTCAAATATTGGGAAGATGAGTACAGTAGGAGGTTTGGAGGTAGTCTATAGAGTTTCTCCATGGTGGGATGTAGTTATGAAGAGCAGGAGGAGCTAGGGTATCTGTGGGGAGTGACTTAGCGTTTGTTATGTGAGTGGAAGTGTGGTAGACAGTGGTAAAAGTTTAGTGAGAATTTGGTTTTAGATGTTTTATTATCAGTAAACCGGTCACTTCGTCAGTGAGATGTTTTCAGCAACAGCGAAGACTTCGAAATTGCTAGCTGTTTGAATAACAAGGTCATCGTCGCAAGCAACTTCCAAGTGAAATGCAAGAAATCATACTAGAGCTGAAACAAGGTTTAGAGTCCAGTTGAAAACTTCATGGAAAATAGTCTCAAAAGTGACCAAATGTGTCAAACATGCCTCAAAAACAAATCCAAACTTCCCAGGCTCTCATCCCACCCGCTGCACCACTCGAGTCACGTCTCCAAAGTCTCACCCAAACTTCAACATGTCAATCTTTTGTTGCACTTCGATCAGATTAGATTAGATCTTTCCCTTCAATCTCTTCCAATCAATTCTCCCTTTCTCATCCATTCTTTCAGAATTTAGAGTTTCTTCAAGCCTTCAAGCAAGCCATCGCGACAGAAAGCGACGCCCAGCAAAACTAGCAACTTACAAGCCAGCAAAACTGGAAATTATCGACCTAGACAATCCATACACGTCAATTCCCGTCCTTCCAAGCGTTCTCTTCCTTCAATTCCCGACACTAATAACACAGTAGCACCATAGAGGCAAAAAAACACTTCTATCCACATGTGCTAGTGGCGTGGCTGACGCAAGTGGATTTGGGAAGCAGGGAGACTAAAATGTGAATACTTCGTGGCGCGAGTCGATCGCGGTGGACGGAAATGGTGCATTTTGGGCTGCGTGTTGTGGTGATGTTTTAGTGTTGTACCGTACGTACAGTACCGCTTCGCTATTTGTGATGATCTGATAAGATTACGGGATGGGATCGCTTAGGCTTTGTGAAACAAAAACGAGTGGGATTATGTTGGTGGATTTGTGTAACGGAGTACAAAAGATTGTTTGGTAAAGCGGCGGATGATAGGTTTCTTGTGGTTTGTTGTTGATTTGCGGCTGGTGGAAGATGGGGTGGAAGTGGTGTGGTGAGAGTGGACGGGTTGCTTGGCACTTTATGTCTTTAATGTTATTTTGGTCGATTTTATGGAAGATAAATGATGAAAATAAATTAATTTAACTGGACGAAAAGTCTTTTTGATTGTGGGAAGGCTCAAATTCTTATGGGCTGGGGGGAGGAGGGTAGCTGTGAACTTGCGATGAGATGTTTGCGTGAAGTTTGGAGATTTGAAGCTAAATTCCCATCGAATTGTTCACCAAGAAGGGAAAATCCAAACGGAATGTATCTGCAGCGCCTCTACAACTTGAGAGATCTTCACCATCTTAAAATGGGGTTAATACTGGATTATGGGATTGATTTCAGACGATCTTGAGCGTACGTTTGACACTACCAACTTTGCTGATCTTGTTGTCAACAACACGACGTCCTCGGATAGCACCAGCTCTGTTGAGCACATTACTCTCCCCGCCATCGACCGCTATTAACATAGACAGAAAGACTCGCGAAGCGGTAAAGCCCAAACCAGCAGATTCGGCTGGTCCTCAAAAACTGCTTCCTCGTCAAAACCGACCACGACTGGCGACGATGAAGTGTTCGTCCAAGCAGCCATGGGCTCACTTGACCGGAATGCCTATAGAAAACCCTTCTGGCATAAAACAAATCTGAAAAATCATTGTGTTTGGAGGAGAATGGGCCCATCTCTGGGCTGACCCAAAGGATCCTTACCCGCCAGTGTCATAGAGACATCCACAATCAACGGTGCAAATTTCGAAGGGTTGAGTTCCACATCAGCCCACGCCGGCTTGTAGTTGATGGGACCATCAAAAGAAGCCCATGATCAAGATGGTGCTCTATATCTTTTGGGCCTTGAGGTACCACTGGTCTACCAAAATGATTGTGAGGACCAGTGCACCATGCCAAGTCGTGCAAGATTGATTCCCTCCACAACCCAGCAGCGTAGGAGTCCTGTGTTTGTGATTGCCATTGCCGAGCTAGGCCTGACAACGCTGGTAACTTATCCAGTTCATAGGTAAGCTGCCGTCGACTGAATTCTGAGACGATACCATCCCATACGAAGTCGAAAGAGGAGATCATGTTGATGTATCTTTTTGAACAGTAACCTTGGAAGTGGCCAGACTCGTGGAAAATTCCATCTATGGAACATAGGTATATTTGATATGGCTCAAATATCAGAAATTGAGGAGATAGAACTTCTTCCTGAAGGGTCCAGCCTCTTTGGCGAACGAAAGGGTCCTCTAGACTTTTCCTCGATTTGGCGACTTTTGAGACACGCAATCTGTTGTTGAGTCCCGTGAAATAGAAGTATAAAACCTTTCCATTCGATGTTTTGATTGGGAGTCGATAGTATCCTAGCTCATAACCAGACATATAACGAGTGCCAAACAGCCCTTCATTATTATCGTTTAGTCCAGCAATTAGGGTCAATCAACTATTAGAATAGTATGAGCCCATTTTGCTGGATTCCTCCTCTCAGTCTAACGGAATATCCTGCAAAATACACAAAGAATAAATCCATAGATATCGACAACCGAGACCGCGAGTCACAAAAACAGCGTCCCGGAATACAGGTGGCAGATCCGAGATTTTGATACCGTTTTTGCGCAACTATAATATGCCTTTTGTGGTTGTTAGTAGGTTTCAAAGTGCCCAACAATGGCTAAGAGCTACATAGAGCGCCTTGGTAGATATTTCCGAAAGCTCTACCAACCTTATGGTGGGAGATCTATCGCTTCCTATACCTCTCACCCTCGTAGGCAAATTTTGGTGGGCATTCTGGTCTGGAAATCTAATGTTACGTTTGAAATGAGCAAGTGTGGTCTCCAGAGTTTGCGGTCTTTTTCACTCGCTGGGCGTAAACAATACCCTTGAGAATATTCCCTAGTTATGTCAGTGGGTGAGCGCGTACAGCAGAAATCGCTGGATGGTACACCTCTTTCCAGTTTCCAAATTGACTTCATCCAATTTTCAATCCTAGCCAATGCACAATTTTTGCTAACTTTCTATTCTAAAGTCGACCCATTTTCGGATTGAATCAAGAGTTTTTGATAACGTCTCTCAATCCCTGCCATACTGCGACTTACTTTTATCTGTGTTTTCTTCGGTCCCTAATTGCTCTGTACCGGCGGAAGCATCGGTAAAGAGGGATAGCTTCAAGTCTCCAGCCCTCCTAGTCGTGACGTTACAATTGTATTTAAACATCGAAAAACAATGTGACGGGATTGATAACATAAGCTTCCGGTGAGATGAGATGTTTTGTGAAGTTAAGGGAGCGGCAAATCCACAAGCACAGCCGGCAGCTATCTCGAGCCGCGGCTGTGACATCAACTCTTCTCTTGTAACGAGGATTACCATCGGTACTACTCAGTGCCTCCCAAGTGATATCTTGATATTTCCCACAAAGATGTGCATCGAGGACTGGGAGGTGTATCCCATCATCCTCCAGAACCACATCGTGTTCAGGGAAGGTTCCGTAGATAGAGTGTCCCCAGTCCAGAGCGCCAGATGATTTTGGAATTGAGTCCTGGTTACAACTTTGAACGACATAGGTAGAACAGCGTTCAAGACGAAAGTTTGTTGAAGATATACTGTACTATGGAAGTGTCTGAGTAAGACGAAGCGCAAGAATTGGAGTTGATAAATACTTATGTAATACTTAGCCGAGGCCGACCAGCTTTGATGCCGAGACCGAGGTTTGGGGAAGCGGGGGGATACTTATATCTTGATTCAAGCTTCTCAATGTCTAAATTCAATGTCCATGAACATGATGGCGATGGCATCCTATTCTCGGTTGCTTTCTAGAGCTTCCGGTGTTCTTTCAACATTCCACGTTCGATTTCCAGCGAAATACATCACCACACGGAGAGGCTTCGCGGATCTTGCATCCAACCAGGATGGGAAACTGCCATTGAAGGGATACAAAGTCCTCGATTTGACAAGAGTGCTGGCTGGAGTATTTATCAGTTTCTTCTAAGCTATACAATGCTGATCAGTGGTTTTAGCCATATTGCACACAAATTCTTGGAGATCTAGGGTGTGCACCTCCTTCGACTTCGAAGTTCCCCGGCAGCAGCTTATGAGACCAGAGCAGAAGTGATCAAAGTCGAGCATCCTACAAGAGGAGATGATACAAGAGCATGGGGGCCACCGTATGCGAAATACAAAGAGGGTTCGGGAAAGGAGGGGCCCGGAGAGAGCGCGTATTTCATGGCGGTAGGATACTTCCTCCTGAAGCGAAATCGAGCTCACAATTCGCCAAGGTTAATCGAAACAAAAAATCACTTGCGTTGTCCTTTCAGCACGAATCAGGTGTTGATATATTGCACAAATTGGCTGCCGAAAGCGACATCCTCGTTGAGAACTATCTTCCTGGAACACTCAAGAAGTATCAAATGGACTACCGAACCCTTTCGGAAATCAATCCTAGGTTGATATACGCTTCTATAACTGGATATGGACAAACAGGTCCGTACTCGAATAGGGCTGGTTATGATGTTATGGTTGAAGCAGAAATGGGACTCATGCACATCACGGGCTCACGAGACGGTCCTCCAGTAAAGGTCGGTGTTGCAGTTACTGATCTGACGACCGGACTCTATACCAGCAACAGCATCATGGCGGCTATCATATCAAGGGCCAGAACCGGGAGGGGTCAGCATATCGACGTCGCTTTGAGTGACTGTCAGGTAGCTACATTGAGTAATCTAGCAAGTAGTGCTTTGATCAGCGGGGAGAAGGACTCGGGCAGGTGGGGGACCGCCCATCGTAATGAGTACCGCCCGTTCTATCTTCTTCATACTAATTGAAATATAGCTTCGATTGTCCCTTACCGGTCATACAAGACAAAAGACGGAGACATTCTCTTCGGCGGAGGAAACGATCGTCTTTTTGGTCTAATTTGCGATGGACTCTCAAGTCCAGAGTGGGTCCAGAATCCCAAATATGTCACTAACGCACTGAGAGTCGCCAATCGACAAGAGCTTGACTCGTCGATCGAAGCTGTCACCAAGACCAAAACAACCCAAGAATGGCTTCAGATATTTGAGGGATCTGGCTTGCCGTATGCGGCGGTCAACGATATCCAGGGAACGCTCAATCACGAACACGTCTTAGCGAGAGGAATGATCACAGAGATGGACCATCAGTATTGTGGGAAGATCAAACTGGTCAATACGCCTGTAAAGTACAGTGAGAGTGAACCTGGTATTCGAAGTTCACCACCTGTTTTGGGAGAACATACTGATGAAGTTTTGACAAGTTTGGGGATAAGTATGGAAAGCATTGAAAAATTAAAAGTAGAAGGTGCCGTCAGATAGAAAGAGTAGATTTGCAAATAAAAAAAACATATAATCGGATCTTATTCAAGACTTTACAAGCATTGCTTGCTTGCCGAGCACAAATTGTGGTAGAACTATGAACCAGGGAACCCGGCAGGACAAAATGAGCCGTGGCGAAGCATTCATCGACAGAAAACATCTCAATCACCAAAAAATCTTGCACAGAGCCTTGGGACTCATGAAAAGATTGTCGTTGCCATGATTCCAGGTTATGCCAAGACCTGGTGAGCTTATAATCACACGTGATTAAAGTCACACGTTGAGACAAACTGCACCTCAACTTTGCGAATGACCTCTCTCGTACCATCAGCAAACCTATTCAAACAAATCATTCTACCATCGAAAGCGGTATCGCGAGAATCTCTATGATCTGATTCTCACCACGGCCAGAGAACAATTGACCTCCAATATCACGCGTCTATGTCAACAAAGGCTGTCATAGCTAGCGATCGATAGAACAGGAATTTCGAGAAACAATTCGCAGAACGCGCTGACCTTCCCTTTTGGCGACAAAACCTTTCAGACTTCGCGCAGGGCCACTGTCAATTAGCCTCTGTTGAGGAGACGATATTTCAATAGGCGCGACAACCTACATCCTACGCTCGAGCCGAGGATATCAACATGGAGGAGAGCGCCCCTACCCAACCGCCAGTTGCGCCTAACAAGCCAGACGCCCCTGTGTTGGAGTCTCCTCAGAAATATGTGCCCCAATTCTCTGCTGCAACAGAGATGATCCTCAAGCGCATTCAATCTGGCAATGGCGCTACTGGTTTATCTGCTGTTGGATCCGCTGCGGTACCATACACAGGAGGAACGGCCAAATATGAGGATATGAGGCGAAGCGTGTTGATGAACATGAAAACGTCTATGAATATGGAACTGCCGAGTACGCCTTCTGCAGGCACCGCCAAATCAAAGTCTACACCAAAGAGTGGAGGTCCAATTAGGAAGTTGAAAGCAAACTCAACGACACCAGGCGCAACCCCATCCACGTCGGGATCTGCCAATGGAGGAAAGGGAAAAGCAAAGAGAGGAAAGGCGAAGGCAGGCACAAAGCGGAAACGGATAGATCAAGATGAGAGTGAAAGTACAGAGGAGTCTGATGAAATGTCTCAATTAGGTGGAGATTCCGAGGAAGACCAAGTGAGTGATGGGGATGTGTCGCAATTACCCAAAATCACCCAGTCTGGGAGACAAATCAATAAGCCCGCACAATTCGTACCAGCAAGCTATGAAGCTCCTTCGAAAAAGCGAGCCCTACCAAAGCGGAACCAAGAACAGGCATTATGCAAAAGATGTGCTCGAGGTCACAGCCCACATAACAATATGATAGTCTTCTGTGACGGGTGCAACCTCTGCTGGCATCAGCTCTGTCATGATCCAGCAATTTCAGAAGATACTGTCAAAGATGAGGCGGCTCCGTGGTATTGTATTGACTGTTCACGCAAACGGGGAGTCAAAACCGCTGGCCACAACCAAGTCCGGGGAGTAAGCTGGCAAGGACGAAGCGAGGACGATGTAAGCCTTCTCACTACCTCCCTTACAAGATGAATTACCGTGTTCTAACCCGTCTTAGAAACGCAATTATTTTAACTCGTTACCTTATCAACACCTCGTTTCCCTTCTGGTGCAAGCGACGATTCTGCATCCAAATATCCCAATCTTCCCAGACGAGGCCACTAGACAGTCGGCACCACCTCAAGCGAAAGCAAGTTTGTCACGTCAAAACACCCACCCTACACAGCCATTCCCACCTTCGGCACTCTCAGCAGCAGGCCTCTTTCCACGTTCAGAAAATAATCCTCGAGCGTCTATGAACTTCATCCGCAAAATCCCCGCAGGATCCACACCACCACTAGCCAACTCTTCATCCTCCTCCACAGCCCAATCCGCCCCTCCTACCTTCTCATCTAACAGCCAGAATCCTCCCAATGATGCCGAGAGCCGCGAGAGCACGCCGGCTAGCCCTCCATATCCCAAACCTGGAAATGGCTTGATGGCGAAGCTGGGTCCCGATGAGGAAGATTTGGAATGGCTGGTTGATGAAAACGACTTTGACGCCTTCAGCCATACTGTTTATGACGATCACGGCAACGCTCAACCTCTACAAGGGGACGCTCCTGTTGATACTGTTGGTGTGAATGGCAGCACTGCTGAAGAAAATAGCCATGCACCATAGATTTTATGACGAGGCAGTGAAGATTGATTAGAGATGTTCACGTCACGAATTTGAAGAGGGGCGTAGTATCACACATGAGATACTAAATATGGTATTCTTACTGGAAATCTGTACGAAACAGCCTTTTCCATAGTTGTATGCTTGGCTGCACAGAAATCAGGACCATAGGACAGATCACCATGCTCATTTTGGGCATGGGAGCAGTCTGGTTGTCGGATTATTGAATTGTAATGATAATAGTAGTCACTTTATTTGCCTCTTCTCTGATTTATGCATCGCATTCCATGCTCGCTCCAGGTTGTCTTTGTGGCTTCTAGTCGTGGCCTTAGACTTGGACGTTTCCATCAGCTTTCTCGGCGCAAGTGCGCTCATCATCCAATTACTCTCAGAACAAATCAAGTATCATGGAAGGGGAACACTTTTGTAAGAAGGTTTTCATTAGAACACTTTCCGCTGTACTCCAAACCCCAAAAAGTCTTCTCTCTCGCTTCAAACAGGACCAAGCATTCCCGTAAACTGTCCTCCAACTCCTGCAACATCTCTTTTGATCTTCTCTTGCGTATCCAATCTCCAAACATCCTGGTCCAAATTCGTCGTCTTGCCGTCGAACATCAAGTGGTTCTTCATTCCCTCTCGTGCTGCGTGCGCCGATCCGACAAAGTTATGGCGTAGGTGATGACCTTCCTTCTTGGCCATGCTATTGGCAATGGACCATGGCCCTTCCGATCTTCCCTCTTGTTGCCAGCGATATAGCATTGTGTGCGTTTTGGAGATGGCTTGTTGTGTTTTGGCTTTGAAGTTATTAGCATTGGATTCCGAGGTGAGTAATTGGATGCTGAAGTTACCTTGTGTGTTACCTTGTGTATAAGACATTTTTAGGAGGTTATCGGGGTCTTCCTATTTGATGTATTGATTGTGTTTGTGTTCTGTTTTTCTGGATATGGAGGTGGGACTTCAGAAGTCGAGGTCTTGACGAGAACTGTGGGTTTGACAAGCTGAAAAGAATCAAGTCAAATTTGGAGGGATGGCAACGAGTTAAATCTTGTCCAGATGGTCCTAACTTAGTGGTACAGTCCCTATATCAGGAATATCCGGTGTCAACAATGCTGCTGAGTGCTGACTATCAACATCCCCACAGACCGGAGGGCCAATTTTGATACTGGCCATCTTGAAAACAAGTTGCCACAAGGTGGCTCGGGAACCTAAGTAAGATCACCACTTAGAAAAACGGCCCTCAGCATTGTTCCAAGAGCTTGTCCCATCCGAAATGCGACTACTGAGAGAGAGGCATGGCCCTTGACGGTGCACAGATGTCATAATCCAGCAAGATCGAAATCCGACCACTGAGAAAATTGGCCCTCCGCTGGTTCTCGGCAAATGATAGAGGGATGCCGCACGGAAATGGCTCTTCTTGCTGTTAGTGATCCCCTCAAAAAAGTACCACTCAGAAAAATGGCCCTCGTCGCGACAACGTCAGGGGGGCTCTATATAGTAGTGGTGTTGTCACGTGGAAGGATTGGTCGCTCAGAAAAGGCAAAACAAACAAACGGGCTGATGCGATGGTGTAGGAAACCGGTGTAGTGAAAGCCAAGATCGCTGAGGGCCATTAATCAAGGCCAATCCTTTCGTCTTTTCAGCCTCGATAAGTGGGGACAAGAATCCTGTCCGCGACCACATCAGGTGAGGCAGCAGTTTCAGGCGTGCAGCCGCAGTTCGTCATGGACCAATCACACAAATGGCCCTTCGTCGTCGGCGCCTCTTTCACCGCCCGAGGCAGCTTGGGTGTGTGGCGGTTGGGGCTGACTATCATTGGCTCCCCCAAGCCCAAGTTCGGACACGAGAAGTAAGTACTCAAGAGCTGGTGTCGCTGCTCCCTCCCTCCCTTCCCTTTCCTCCTCAGTTGCAACAACACACTCACCTCCCACGCCGGAGCGCAACAACGCAAAAAGGACTGCCGTCGTGGCACATTCTGTTTATTGTTGTTGACATTGCTTACACCATTCGACTGTACGTGATCCATGCTTCGCTCGCTCCCCACTGAGCCTTGGGAACTACAATGATTGAAGTATCGCTTATACATGTCCATATACTTAGGTTTTGATCACACCTACACACCAAACCCGAGGCGATCGAGCCACCTAAACCCTCCGTTCGTCGGAACACCTTTCAATAGATTGCTTGTGCCGGATTTAGTCCGGCGCACCCAGCATTCTAGAGAACCATGTCGATCATCGCTTAGATAATAACGAAGTTGACCACCTCGAAACAGAATTATGGCTTTACCACACAGGTTATTACCTCAAAGAAGACCACTCAGGCCATCAAGACAGGACATCCGAGAGGGAGCAGAGCTTGCGCGTTGCGACGCCAGCTTGTTCCGAACGCGATGTTAGTTTAGATGCCAGGGAGGGCTTAGAATCTCCTCCACGATCTTTATGTTCTGATATTGTTCCTTATACTTCCTCGCCAACTTCCGACTCCAGTGGTGAGAACATCACCCAGAGACCAGCGCCAACACCCGAAACCTTCAAATCCACACCATCTCCACATCCATCTCCTTCTTACGATTGCAGTCAATCAGAGGAATCCTATTCTAGTACCAAGCAAGGATCTCCATCTGCACGAGTAGACTTCAAAACATGTGAACCTTGCAAAAAACAGTTCAAGGGTTCTGAACAGCTCTTGTGAGGACCCTTAATTTTGTTTTGTTTAATGAGCTAACAGAAATAGTGAACACTTAAGTGCCAAACACTCCGAATTGCCATACTCTTGCGTCTGCGGCGCGCGTCCAAAGAAAGGCGGCAAATGGAAGGAGAGAGAACTACTGCGGCACCTCAATGAGGCAAAGGCACATGCAACCCGCTTTTTCCACTGCCGCTGTAGGCAAAAGTTCGCACGAAAAGCAAACTTCAAGGCCCATTGGGGGAAGTGTAATTTCAAAGGAGATGGAAAAGTAGTTTGCTCGTGCGAGGAGATCACACTCGACTACATCATGGGATGCGACACACAAGGATTTGAAGCCCATGTCGAGGCCTGTATGCGCGGAAAACAAGGAAGGCCGCGTAAGGAAGTAAAGAACAATACAGAAAAGGAAGAAAGTTGAGGAAGTTCTCGCACTGAAGCAGATGGCAAGCTTGTTTCGTCATGTGTCGTTTGTGTCTTAAGGGACCAACGATGAAATTGATGAATATCTGCTAGGCAGTCGAGACGATTCGTTTTGTTGTAGTATCTAGGGAGCTATTTTTCTGCTAGAGGGGTCAAACAAGTTGGCACTTTGTTGAATGATCCAGAGAGTCTCAGTTGGGTTAGGAGTCGTCGCCGTGACCCGGGAAGGGGAGGCACGTCTCGTTCCGCGCGCCGACTGAGCTCTATCAATCACCTGGGGTATCATACCTGCTCAGGACCAGTTCGCTTATGGGTAGCGCTATATGTGACTGGAAAATAGGAAGGGATGGGAGGATTTTTCTTGGTTTTCGGAGAAGTGTGCAAAGGAAATGGGGTATCAGGAAATGTTGCTTTGCCACCGCCGGAAGGGCAAGCTCTCGCGGATACCGTTATGTCACAGCAAATACGCTGGCCGTCTAGGCGATTCAGTACACCGGTACATACGAACAACCGCCTACAAGAAGGGTCGATCTTAAACTAGGTCGTGACACTTATTACCGTAGGTGGCTTATTTGTAAGTATGAGTGTACCAGAGTCGCCTGGATGGTCAGCCGTGCTAGAGACCACAACACTCAGGCTTTCAGCAATTGTTCTACTATACTTACGTCCACGTTTACTGTGTTGTTTCGGCAACCAGTCAAAGATTTTCATAGTTTCTGGGGACGGTTGACCTGTGGCTTCGGTTGCAGTTGTATCGGCCTGACACATGAGTTGCCCTTGGCACCATCACGGTCGCTGTAGGAGCTTGATCCGGTTCATTTCGTACTATCAATTCGTACTTTAGGTACGGCTTTCAGCATCAGTTTACATCAATTATCAGACCCCAAATTCAGTAAAAGTCCAGTGAACATCGAGTGACCTCAAGTTTCCGCATGCATTCCCAATCGCGTTTTTCAGGACGCTCCGCTCTAGTACACTAACCTATTCCAGGTGATATCTAAGAGCTTCACTTGAAGAACAATGGTAAGTAACTCTTCATGTCCCTGATACGTTCTGTACTTCCTGTCGTGTCCGTGAGGTGGGCGAGCTCTCCGTCTGTTAACTGAGTCTTACACATCATATCCTGCAAACTTGCCAATTTTCCTCCAATCAGAAATCGACAACATCCGCTCTTATGTTGAATTAATTCGCATTCCTTGAACTCTATATTTCGGAAACGCTGGAGCGTTAATGATAAATTTGCACCCACCCCATGCTGATAAGAGCCGTTGGCATCGAAGTAGCAGTACAGGGGATTACGAATCTCAAGAAGCAGTTTGCTAAAGCGTTAAGGAACGTTTAAATAGACACACAGTATAATCTACAGATATTCAAACAAACATCAAGAACATCTCCAGTTCCTTCCTCAAGGATTCGATCGTCCGGTTCTCATTCCGACCACCTGTCTGTTCAAGTTTCCGCTTGCTCTCCAGCGAAGACTCGGCCCGTGCCACCGCATCTAGATATGGGACTGATCCAGGCACGACTTCCTGCGAGATCACCTTGTCAAATTCGACTTTTCTTTCTAGCTTCTCCCAAGCTTCAAGATCTTCAATCTGCTTCTTCACCTTGCGCACGCGTTTCAGCCGGTCTCTCAAGCCTTTGTACGTTGTTTCCGCCTCAGCGGTGACTTTGGGCAGGAGTTTTTGAACATTTCGCGTGACCCTCAATGTGTGTTGGGCCAACTTGACCTCAGCCTGTAGTGCCGTGTGTTCAGCCGAGCCTTCCTTCAACAGCATTAACTTCTTCAGCAACTCCGCATACTCTTCCTTCCTCCTCTTCTCCCTTTCGGTCAATCTGGGTCCCTGCCGACGCAAGAATAGAACTTCCTTGAGTTTAAGATTCATAAATGTCTCCAATTCTTCCTCAGTCTGGCAATGAATTGATTGATATCTGAGGTAGTTCTCAAGTGCGTCTCTTGCGGCTGGGGGAAGTTGCTGCCGTAATTCGGGCCTGTCGTTGTATGCAAAATGCAAGAGAACGTAGAGTGAATCATCTTCGTCGTAGGGGTCTTGGGATTCTTTCGTGGCGGCTTCTTCGTGAATATTGCGCGACTCGATCTTCCCATGCTTCTCTTTCGCACGATTCTTTCGCCGTCGCTCGAGTTGGCGAAGTCTCACACTTTCGCGTTTGTAATCTGATTTTGGCTTCGTATCCTGCGTTCCATCGTTCTCATCACATTCGTTCACTGACTTCTCTTTCGCTCTCTTCGTTCCTTTGCTTGCCTCCTTCGCTTTCACCATCCCTTCCTCTTTACAACCCCCTTCCAAAGATTGATCACCTGCTCCCTCTGTTCCGTAAATGACCACTAACATTTCACCCAACGTCAAGTCCAATACCACCCTATTGTGCATTCGCTTAACGCATTTCAAGCGATACTTTCGAAGTTTCTCCGAAACTTCCTCAATTTTGTATGCGCGAGCCTCTAGGTTTGGCCATGGCCCTTGTACAGAGTAAATATCGGCATGGTTTTGTTTTCGCAATCGCTCATGCAGCTTGAATTCTTTCTCATAGATGTGGCTATGTATGATCTTCCCGGTGAGATCTTCACGTTCTTCCTGGATCTCGTTCTGGGATGCGGTATCGAGTTCAGGATGTATGGAGAGGTTGTCCGACATGGTTCTCCTGGTGTATACTAATCGAGAGTTTTAACTATAATGTACAGTGCATGTATGAAGCTCTAATACATTGTTGGAATGTATTAAGGTCGTGAGAAAAGAGGTGTTTGGATGGTTTCTAGAAATAGATCAGGCTCCCAGCCTTGTATGGTGCAGATGAGGGCCATTTTTGACAGCCAATCGGCTATTTTCAAGGCGAACAATATCACGAGTGCAGTCCGCAATACCTACCATATATCCTTTCGGAATTTCTATCAAACAAAATATAAATGATGAAGTAAGAGCAAAGTAAGAGGTAATGTTTGTCTATCATTGTGATCCATCTGTCCGTCTCGAGCCACCCAAGCAAGGCGCGCCCAGTCCATCGATATCTCCAATGTCAACACACAAATTCTTACCTTCCACCACACCCGTTTGAATGGCTAAGAGCAAACTGCAAGAATAACGAGAGCCACCAACTCCAATTACAAAAGCAACACCTCGTTTTTAAATGCCAGTGCGGCCAGGGAAGATATCAAAGGCGGTCTTATCGAATTGTGCCAACTGTGGACAGCTGAACACATTCAAGACATCTGTGATGGTGCTAGCCAAATTGTTGACAGCGCCCAGAACCGGACCGAGCAAGTTTGGAATAATGCCTGGTCCTGTGATCAGATCTGGAGTCGCAAATCGAGCTGTCTGGACCAGGAAACAAACCAGGTTGTTATTCTGCAGAAGGGTAGCGGCGTTAAACACGCCTCCGGTGATCGAGGCAGGGTTGACACCGGCGAAGGTGTTGACTTGACCCGTGTTTCCTCCGATCGATATGATGTATGGATAGGAGAGAGCGGTTGCAATGATATCTGCAAAGGTTTCTGGCATTCCAAAGGGGGTGGAGCGGCGGTACCAGTTGTCTGGAATTCGTTCGTAGCCGTGGGTGTAGACGAAGTTGCTTCGAGGACCAGAGATGGCGAAGAAGGATTTAAGTACTTCCTGATTCAGGATTCCCTTAGATTCATGTTAGTGTTTGATCCGTGTGACAGGAGATTCCCACCGCCAATATTAGACTCGGAACTTACATCCGGGTGTTCGGAAGAATGATTCGACATGAAGCGGGGGATGAAGAAGAATGCAGCATTGGTAGCGACTCCACCGGCGAAGGGAGAGTTGAAGAAGTACGGGTTGTTCTGGACAGAGTGGACAAAACGAGCAGCGCGAAACTGCATGATGGTCGGGACGTTGTAGTTTGCTGTCGCGGGATTTGGCTGCATGTCAAAGAGCTGCTTGAATTGCGACATGACAAGTCTTGATGAATCACCGCTAGCGGTGTGAGAAACAACTTCAAAGGTTGTAGAAACTTTGTGAAACTTACTACAAGAAGAGATCGCCACGAGTGGCAGAAGCGTCACCCTCGTACTTGTTGTGCGAGTTCTATCGCCAAGATTAGCAGTGCTCTCAATAATGAAGCAGGATGTGCCAGCTGTATGGGAATTGTACTTACATTACCAGACGTCCCTTGAGGGTAACCAAGAAGACCAAGCAAACCTGGAACCAACGGGGTAGGTCCACCGATTGAAACCTTGGTGAGATCGCCATTCATTACGGAAGCAAAGGTGCTCAGAAAAGTCGTAAGCTCCACACCCATGCCAAAGACTGTTGTATGTTAGTTTATCTTCTGTACAATACCTAGTGCCAAAGAGCCTACTTCTAACATTCGCAGCAATCATCTGAGCCGTGGTGGCGATACCATTACGAGGGAGGAAACCGTGGTTGGCGAGAGCGTTCAGACCTATGTTGAAGTGAGTATCAGGTTTGCATTGTTGTCGTGGAACTCACCTGGGCAGTTTCCTCGTTGGTCACCAGCAGCAAAGTTGGGTGGTTGGAAGGCCCATTGACCAGTGGTTGGAACTAATTGAGTAGTAGGGTTGAAAGATTGCTGGCGAGGGGCAAGCTTGAGAGCCTTGTAAGCTTGCTCAAGGTTGGCATAATGGTCGGCGCCGGAGGTGTTGAAGTCAAGAGCGCGCTCGAAGACAGCAGCTGGGAATGCAACGACCACCGAGAGGAAGATCGCAAAGATAAGCTGGTACTTCATTTTGAAGATGCAAGATTGTCTTTGCTCTGTGAGTCAATAAACAGACGGAAAGGTAGTTCGCAGTGATATCGAAAGATGGTGTTGTTGGATAGGGTGCACAAAAAAAGGCATGGTGGGGTATCTTATAAGTAGGCGGCTGTTCCGTTTTATGCTAACCTGAATTTGTCAGTCTCAATTCGCGCCAGTCTATATATCTCAAATACGAAAGTGAAATCGACCACTGGGAGCGGGTCAGCGATTAAATTCACCTTGTCACCAGCAGCGGGAATGTTGAAAACCAACAATAACAAAGATCAGAAAAAAAGAGATTATATAGTTATGCGGGACATCCTGAATACGGGAAACAGTTACTGTTTAATGCAATCACTAACACCTGGAGACATAGCCTTGACTATTTCACAGGAAGCTCAAGCAAGAAGAACCAACTTGATCTTGCTCTTGGCATGTGCTTGATACATAAGGAGAAGCCACTTACAACATCAGATTTAATACCAACATACTGAGAAAAATACAATAGGAAAAGAAGAAAGCGCAAACTAAATCATGCTGTGCGCTCGTAGAATTTCTCCACGTAGTCTCAGGTTACACAACCCAACCCGAGGAAAGGGATAAACCCCTGCTTCACTTTTGTTCAGCTGTTGGTAAACCGTACTTCGAGATTTCCAGCTTTTGATTTCGATTACATTCAGCTGGTTGGTATTGGCGTCGATCTCGACTCTCCGATCTCGTGCAAGTTGTGTGATTGCTTTACCGCTGTTCTTTTGGCACCGGATGGGTTGGATTGGCAAGGTCGTCGTTTTAGCTGTGCCAAACCGTCTTGTAGGTGTTTGTGACGGGAGCAATTTGATAATTTCTTCCAATCGTTTTCTTCTCAGAAGGGAATACTCTACAGTAAACTAACAACCTCCCTCAGCAGTCGTGAGCTGAGACGTCAATTTGAGCACAGCGTCATGTTGGTTTATCAACGCTGAGCTTCTCGAATCTGAGACCTGTTGGAAAATTCCAGCCGCACCAAAAATCTACCAATCGGAGTCGTGATGGAAATATTATTGCTATCGCTTCTGAAATATATGACCCAATGGATTGAATTGTTGATGCTGTAAGGGGTGGAGAGACAGTCGGGGCTTTCTCCGCCAACTTTGCTTCCTCATTTCCCTTACTTCGTCGTAATCGAAGTCAAGCCGTGATTCTCCAGAAATGTGATCAAAAGTTTATACGTATAAAAATATATGTTGTGATTCAAGAAAGCCATTCTTGATGAAATGGAGTTGCATGTGAAGTACAAAGAAAGTCGATACTCCATTGACGAGATGATTTTCTTGTCATGGCGAGGAATGTCAGCTCCCAGCCCCTCCAACTCCACAGCATCTCGATGCCAAACCAAATTACAAATGGTCACAGCATTCAATCAACATCATCAATAGTTTGGTTGTTTTACAAAATCCGAAAAATAATTGCCTTAATTTTATTTTAATCACATCAACACATTACTCTTGATGAAGACATTCCCTCATCTCTAATTCCTTGGCACCTTCTTCGCGGCCATCGCCTTTGCCATGCCGAAGCCCAACAACTTATATTCGGTCTCATTATAGAAGATTGCGTTCTCATCTGGCAAGTTCTTCCATGGCACTGACGTATCATACGTTCCGAATTGCCAATACATCTCAGTAGCAAGACCAGTCTTGAGGAGGGTATCCTGCCATGGCTTGACAACTGGGATGTGGTTTCCAATCAAAGGCGCGCCATACTCTTCGCAGACAACAGCCTTTCCGGTCTTGCGACCAATCTCATCGTGTTGGTTGATCCAAGTAGATCCCCAGGTGTAGTTGTAACCCCAAGCATGAGGCCATTGGTGGAAAGTGGCGTAGTCGAGAGTCTTGATCTTGAGGTTCTCGACGAAGTCGATTCCATCCTTGCCCATGTATCCTACACCGTCATCGATACCGAAAGATGGAAGGTTTGTTGGGTGGAACCATCCCTCATCACCAAGGGCAACCATGTGTTTCGAGTCCAAACTCTTGATGTACTGGGAGATTTCCTTGGCCCACTTGGTGATGACTTCGGTTGGGCAGTGGTCACATCTTGGTTCGTTACCAAGCTCCCATGCGAAAATGGCAGAGGACTTCTTGTATCGGTTAACAACAAATTTGATCCAGGCTTTGTAGGCCTTTTGAGCTTGAGGATGAGTATAGAAGTTGGTAGCGTTGTTGCCAAATGCCTTGGCGTAGACGTTGGAGAGTCCACCATAGTCACCCCAGTTGTTGATGAAAGGAAGCACGAGGGCAACGTTGAGTTTCTCGGCTTTGTGCACAACGTAGTCGAGTCGGTCAATTCCATCTGGGCCATAGTTGATGTATGATCCGGTGGAGTTGAGGAGTTGGAAGTAGACTAAGTTGGGGTCTTCGTTTGTGGCTGGAGGAGGAGTGTTGACATCTCCGAAACCCCAGACTCGGAGGATCTTGTAACCAGTCTTTGCAACCTGGCCGAAAGCAATGTCGACGTCTGAGTTCTTGCTCAAGTGAGCCATCCACCAAGCATTTGTCCCTGAAAGCATTAATCTCACGTCCACATGCAGAATCTAGCATTTTTCAGCCTTACCAGAGAAGTATTGTTTCTTGCCATTGATCACGAAGAGTCTTCCATCAGTCTTTGCGAAAGGTCCAGGGTTCTGTCCAATTGAGTATTGGGGAGCTGGGCCTTTGACTGTAGGTGGAAGGAGTAGTCCTTTGACTGGGCCAGTTTTGGGAATGGTGGGAGTGGCCAATGCCTCCGCAGCCAAAGCAAGCGTGAAAGCTGATGTGAAGAACTTCATCTTCACGAACAATTGCAGAATCCAGTGCAAAAACTAAAACTCGGTTCCAGGCCATGGGGAGCTGCCCAACTTTTTATAAGAAAAATCATCCATGCAGATTGCTCAATTGATTGAGCATGCAGGGCACAACTTTTTACCATCGTACCTTTCGTACTTCGTATTATTTTCCATTCGTGCCTGCATCCCATTTTCCAATCGTCATGAAAATCCACTTTTCATAAGTGAAGCTGCGATTACAGCAAATAGACAACCCAGAATAATACCGAAGTGATGTTGTTGTCGATGAGGCAGAAAGGGGACTTTAACCGAGCGGAATGAGGCTTTCCGCACCACCAATAAAGACCATGAACATAGCGGGGGCCGATGCTTCCCCGCGTAAAACTCACGAGATATTCTAGAGAGAGGAGGGGAACGGGCGACGAAGATCCGTTCCTGACGCCTTTTCCGTTGTAGTGTTACTATGTTGAACATTTTGGTTTCGAGGCTGAACGCCATAACCGAGATATCAAGTAACCTTACTTACTCCAATATCCAACACCAACAACGAGAAATCACAACGAAAGCGAAAGCAATTGCATAACAGAGGGGAAATCATGATTAAAACCCAAATCAATTGCGTATACAATAAGAACTCCCAAAATGCTGCTTCTGTATACTTATGACAACGGAGCATCAAACTACGCCGCACAGAACCCCGCTTCTGGGTCGATCCCCTGATATCATCCAACTGCTAAAACCACGAGAGCCACATGGAACGATGGAACGAAATTTGGCAGTATCGGATATGATCCCGGTTAATTCGGGAGAATGATCAAATATTAGACGAAGAGGATCATTGTCATTGACGAGGACCATCTTAGTCCGTGGCCAGCTGCAAATTTGTCACCTGCCTCGTACACAACTTTCGCAAACAAAATTACATGGCAAAACTGTATAGTAGCGATAAAAACAGTCTGTTACAGGACTTTATATAGTGGATGATTCCAGAGCCACGGTACAAACTTTTGTGTAACGGTTCCAGCTTGCTGGGCCAGCCAATGGTTTGAGCTGCAAACGTGCAAACGTAAAGCATTCAGGAAAGAAATTGGTTCGAAGGGAGCATCAAGCAAACGCGAAGAACATTGTGAACACAACTTTACCCTATATCCGGCATAACCATGACATGGTGCCAAGAATCATGCAAAGACTCAATTAAAAAGAAGGCTGAAAGCTCTAAGCAGACCTCTGAATCAGAAAAAAAAAATTACGGTTGTGTGGCGGTCGCCCTCGGGGTAGCCGGAAGGTGGCGTGACACGACAGTTACAGCAAGCTGACGGTCCAAGTTCAAGTATTTAACAATCATCGTTAATATTATAAGTTACCAAAGTAGTTATAACATAGAGGTAAAATACTTCACAGAAGTAATTATCTAATATAATACTGTAAAGGGGACGAGATGCCCGGGGATTTGTGGATGTAGGATTTGTGGGTCACGTGATCGCTTAGTTGTGTATATATCTAGCTGTCCGGACGTAGAGGATCATCAGGCAGTTCACACTCCAGGGAATGAAATCATGGTCAAACTCCCGAATCACTCTCTGATGACCACTCGACCTCTTCACCCCGTTACAGTATATAGTCCGACTTACCTTCTTATCTTTTCGTTTTTAGGGTCTTTAGTTTTCTACCTTCTTTTATTGTTGGTTACACTAAAGTAACTATCCGTAAGATATAATTCACGTTAAAGGGAGACTGTACAGGTCGAAGTAATATGTCGTATTCTTGGTGTTAGTCTAAAGAGGGGAGAGTGGCCGAGGCCACTGCCCCTCGATCTAAGTGTCCATCTGCTAAACGGCTAAAGGCAAGACATGTGGTCTCATGATATCGCGATTCACTCGAGAGTGTAACGCGTCCTGTGACACGTTTGAATTACCGACATTTATACTATAGTAGGGAAGTTAAGGCTAAAGTAGAATCTTTTATAGTATTATAGTTAAAGTTTAAGATTCGAAGGAAAGGTTTTTCCGCTCCGAGGGTATACTTATTTATATATAGAGTTCTCTTATCGCTCCTTCGGGAGATGATAACAAGAATACAGAGATCTTTAAAAAAGGCCTAACGGTACGATAGCTCCTACTAGCTAGTATAAGTATCCGATACTTCTCTCACTCGACCGCTAGAACCTTCCTGATTCCTTGGAGTCTCTTGTGCTGATCCTACTAACACAGCATAGCCGATGTCTACCTGTTTATAATAACTCCTTGTTTTAATGTTTTAGAGCAGTGATTCTGACGTTATACCACGTGTCATTTGTATGAGGCGACTTTCTCAGCCCATTCTTCGCTACTTTTAGACCCCGACTTCTTGTAGAAGCCGACTACTAGCTAATTATAGAATGTGACGGCAGTCGAATCTTCGGGGAGTCAGATCATGCATGGCTTACAGTACAGTGAAACACCTTTCGATGCTCAGTTTTTGAGATCATCAGATGGAATGATGGAATGATGGATATGCGCAGCAAAATGGAACTTGCTCATAGTAAGGCCGACGGTTTGATTTATTATGACCGCCCCTTCTTGCCCAGCTGAGTTGTTTGTATACCACTAGCTACACGTTCACACAAACCTGAATACTCTATGCTCCACCATCCGAGAACAACATCAATTCTATCTACCATATACGAAGGAGGTTAATCTAGATCATTTTTCAACGTACTTCAACTATCGAGCCGGAGGAAACGTTCAAATATGTCCTCACCCAGGATTGTCATTGTGGGAGGCGTCGCGGGCGGCATGTCAGCAGCGACTCGAGCTCGACGTCTCGACGAGAAATCATCAATCACAGTTTTTGAAAGAGGGCCCTACGTCAGCTATGCCAATTGTGGAATACCGTACGCCCTCGGTGGGATCATCGAACAGGATTCAGCTCTCATTTTACAGAGCCCAGAATCATTCAAGGAGCGTTTTAACATCGACGTTCGGGCCAACACGGAAGTCTTACGCATTGATCGAACCAATCGCGTGGTTGATGTACGTTCCACGGACTCAGAGATGATAGAGAAAATTCCATACGATAAGCTTGTTTTGTCACAGGGCGCCGTTCCTTTTCGTCCAACAATGGAAGGAATTGACCTGCCCAATGTCTTCACCTTACAGACAATTCCAGACCTTCAAAAGGTCAAAGCCTTTCTGGCCAAGGAAGACGGTCATCACGTCGCTATTATTGGAGGAGGCTTCATCGGTCTCGAGGCGGCCGATGCTCTCCATGATCTTGGTCTCGATGTCAGCGTTATTGAATACGCACCGCAGGTCTTTCCACCACTTGACTTTGAGATGGCGGAACCAATTCACACTGAACTTCGGCGCAACAACTTGAAACTCATCTTAAATGCAAGAGTTGAGAGGATCGAGAGCGCTAGGAACGGGTCTCCGGGCCGCATTTGGCTTGAAAACGGGACAGCTGTAATAGCTGACTTGGTGCTGGTGGTGGTAGGGATTCGTGCAAGAATGTCGCTAGCCAAAGAAGCTGGACTCAGGCTTGGAAACACTGGAGTCTCAGTCAATGCCTTCATGCAAACTTCAGATCCCGACATATTCGCTGTAGGGGACATGGTTGAATCAGAGCATCGTATTGCTGGCTGCCCCTTGCAGCTCGCACTGGCTGGACCAGCAAATCGACAAGGTCGTCTAGCGGCCGACAATATTTTTGGCCGACAGGTAGCCTACCACGGCAACGTTGGAACCTCAGTGTGTAAAGTTTTCAATCTCACAGTGGCAAATGTCGGCCTCTCAGTCCGTTCCTTACGCCAGATGGGTCACGATCCTCTCTGGGTTACGATTCATCCACCAGACCATGCAGCGTACTATCCTGGCGCTAGCCCAATTACCTTGAAGGTTATATTCGCAAAAGAAACGGGGCGTCTTCTTGGAGCTCAGGCCGTAGGCCAAGCTGGCATAGACAAGCGTATTGATGTTCTTTCAACAGCTATGCAGGCAAATATGACAATATTCGATTTGGAGCACCTCGAATTGGCATACGCTCCGCCTTATGGCTCTGCTAAAGACCCCGTCAATATGGCTGGTTTCGTCGGTAGTAATATTCTTCGGGGCGATGTCATCACTATTCATGCGGAAGATCTGAAGCTCGATCGAGATGGATTACAGATACTGGATGTGCGCTCACCAGCGGAATTCGCACGTGGACATATACCCAGGGCCATCAATATACCTTTAGGTGAACTTCGTGGTAGTCTAGACAGACTTGATAAGAACCGATTTATTGTTGCCTACTGTTGGGTGGGCTATCGTGGCTACCTTGCTTACAGGGTCTTGAAGCAAATGGGGTTTGATGTCGTTAATCTGGATGGTGGATTTATGTCCGTCGTGGAAGGAGGCTTTAAGCACCTACAAGTCTCTCCCGTCGAGTTATGAAATGTTTCTTTCTTTCCATAGTTAAGCGAATTTGTCGAGTCCATAGCTCTCAGTACGTAGGAATATTATTTTTTGACAGCTGAAAGAATTGTCGAGAGATTAAATGCCTCTCTGGGGGCCATTCAGTGAAAGCGTAGGAGAAACCTATCAACGCACATCCAGAGACCATTTTCTAGTCCTAGTGTATGGCTGTATTTTTCACTTAAGAAAGGCGATGCCTTGACGACCCGAATGATTTCTGGAGAAATTATATACTTGGAGCCTGCTAGTCGTATAAGAGTTCAAGGATGGAAGTCAATCCTACCTATCTGAACACGCTCGGTAAAGAGGCAGAATTGCACAGTGGGAGCCTGAACCGGTCCCTTTGAAATCAAATAGTGGCGAGCCGAATTTGAGTACCTCAATCCTATCAATAAGATTTACACAGTGAGACCATTCATTATACAACTTATGCCCCACGATTTACGCTTCTGATCCGGTTCTATTTTGTCATGAGATATTCGATATTGTTCTTTCCATTGCACGAGCAAGGGGTTTCTCGTTTTGAGAAGTTATGAAACCCCTGCCAGCCTCGTATTCGTCCTCCACTGTCTTCAAGATTCAATGAGCGGTTCGCACTGAATCAAAAGTATTTCCATAATGTTATCCAACCTAACCTAGTACGACGACTCAATGTAAGAGTACGCTCAAAAGAAGAATGCTTTCGGTTCATACGTCTATACAACGCTCCCGATCGACTGTTGCGGAGCGGGACAGCCGAATCGTAAGACACTAAAACACACAGTCCGGACGTGATGTGCTATTGTTATTCATCCCAAATCTCACACTGGGTCCTGAATCGTCGACCTTTGAACAGGGTAAAGGCCAGATTTGACCCTCATTCTAGAAATAGGCTAGGCGCCGTCGGCCACTTTAAAATGTCATTCTTTGCCACAATGTTCGATTTTGATGGCACCCTCACATACTTTGTTCTTGTTTCTTTCTACTAAACTAGATAGGAGTTTCTCGTCTGGACCAATCATAAAACCCCTAGCAGCGTATAATACATACATGAGCAATGTTTGAGTAGGTGGGCTAATCGTACACGATAATCCTACCAAGTCACATGGTACCAATCCAGGTCTTTCAGCTTCAACGGAAGATGGAATCGCCGCAAAATACGTTGTGTAGAGAGTACCCATTAGTTAAATCCACAGGTATGAGATTTCCTCATGTTATTCCCTCCAATCTTGTAGCCCAAATGATCTGGGGTTTGGCCAGGAAGATGAATGGCTGTAGCTGTCATATTTCCAATGTTGAATGTCTCATCATCTTCGAATAGCTTGTCAAAAACACCCTCGTATTCCGCTGGCTCAACACCATACTTCTTTACAAATACCACTTGCACCTGCTTAATACGCTTTCCTATTGAGATAGGCGGCCTGTGACCTTGTGTGCGAACGATCTTGTTCTGTAAGTAAAATGCTGCAGTGAGATGGTCGGCGTGGGCATGCGTTTCCAGTATCCTCGTCACCCTGTATTTCTCCTCGATTACGATGGAGAGTAGCGAATCGGCGGTACCAGTGCTGATTACTTGGGTAACCGGATCATAGTCCAGTACCGGGTCAATGATCACAGCAGAAAGCGTGGAGGGATCAGCGACCAAGCACTGCCATGTTCCTGTCTTCGTTTCAAATATGCTGTGGATAATCGGTTCCTTGGATATTGTTGTTGCGGTGCTGTAAGAGGATTGTCCTCTGATGGTGCTGAGTTTTTTCGCAGAGCAAATGGAAGGCATGCTGTTGC
The DNA here is from genome assembly GCA_037074945.1 of Tetracladium marchalianum. NCBI lineage: Eukaryota > Fungi > Ascomycota > Leotiomycetes > Helotiales > Tetracladium > Tetracladium marchalianum. The sequence goes on from JBAMDN010000337.1 coordinate 27,762, forward strand.
CGAGACGTTGTGGGAATTTGCGGCTGCTGGGTGGTGTAAGAGAGGTCTTTGTTGAGATTGGTAAAGCTGCCCACGACATCTGAGCTTCTCGCCGCCGGATCTTTCGCGTGCTCGGCGAAGTGTCAGAATTGATCGGCGACTACTATTGCATTGAGTTATAATCTTGAAACGAGGCTCTTCGCAAATAAAGTTTAGCCGTTGTGGCGTGACGTTGATGAGGTTCAGACGACGAAACGTTCGCGGTAGAGGATCGCTTTGTCGTCGGGTAGCCGTTAATCGCCCCATTATTACTGTACCGCAGGCCATTCGGCGATCGGGATTGCGGATTGATTTGCAAGAAACATGAATTAATTCTCCCCACCTTCTTCCACACTTTATTGCATCTTCCACTCTTGCACTCTCTCACCCTTTTGCTATGTGCAATTAGTCTTTCTTTCTCTGCAAGCCTTGGCCTCGCCCTGTTCTCAATTACTTCGCCGACATGCACCGTACCCTGATAACCTCTGCAGCTTGCACTGCTGGACGTGCGGTTCCCCAAGCCCACAAAGTTCAGGCACTGCGAAATCTGGCGACAGTATCGCCGGTGAGCTCCGTTGCTCGAAATCACAAGATTGTGGTTGTGGGTGGAGGTGCCGCTGGGCTGTCCATCAGTCATCAACTCGTCCGAAAAGGCAAATTTGCCGATCAAGACATCGCGGTTGTGGATCCCTCAGCATGGCATAACTACCAGCCTGGGTGGACTCTAGTCGGTGGAGGACTGAAGACGAAGGAGGAGTTACGGGAACCACTTGAGACTTTGATCGACCCGAAACTCAAATTCTACAATAACGGAGTCAGCTCCTTCTCTCCGGGGGACAATTCTGTGACTCTCAGCAATGGTGATAAGATCATCTACGAACATCTTGTCGTTGTTCCTGGCATCGTGGCTGACTTCAGCGCTGTCAAGGGCTTGCCCGAAATGATCGCCGACCCAAATTCTGCTGTGTCTTCCATCTACAACTATGCATATTGCGACAAGGTCTTCTCCGAAATACAAAAACTCCGAAGCGGTACGGCCCTCTTCACCCAACCATCTGGTATAATCAAATGTGCTGGCGCGCCGCAGAAGATCATGTGGCTTGCACTCCACCGCTGGAAAAATGCAGGCTTGTACAACGGCAGCAATCCCTCTGATTCTGCAATCAAGATCACCTTTGCCACTGGTCTACCAACAATGTTCGGTGTGCCCAAATATAGCGCAAAATTGGAGGGATTGCGTATCGAAAGGGGTGTTGAAGGGCTGTTTGAGCACGATCTCATCGAGGTTGACGGCAACACAGCAACTTTTGTTCGTCCAGGCGGACAAGAGCGGGTCGAGAAGCAGTTTGACTTCTTGCATGTAGGACCAAAGAACCGGCCTCATAACTTTGTGAAGCAAAGTGCCCTTGCAGACGAGGCTGGCTTCGTCGACGTGCATCAGGGGACAACTCGCCACAAAAAATATCACAATGTTTGGTCTGCTGGTGATGCTTCCAGCCTGCCCACCTCCAAGACGGTAGCAGCCATCACTTCGCAAGCACCAATTCTGGTCAGCAACCTCATGTTGGCTTTGGAGGGCAAAGAACCGGAGTCGCATTACGATGGTTATACCTCGTGCCCACTTCTCACAGAGTATGGAAAGGTCCTCCTGGCAGAGTTCAAGTATGGTGGAGAGCCAAAGGAGACATTCAACAACTGGTTTGGTATCGATCAAGCTGTCCCTCGGAGAGTATTTTATCACTTGAAGAAGGATTTTTTTCCGTGGGTGTACAGCAAATATATGGTGAAAGGCCAGTGGGGCGGGCCTAAGGGGTTTATCAGGTAAGATTGCCTTGGTTCTGATGTAAAATATTATTCGCGTAGATAGAGTAGGTACCTCAACAAGCAATTTGAGCCAGTCTGCTTTGGCTATTGATTTTGTGGTTTCTAAGACTTGAATACTGTAAAGATTGTTGATTATAATACCGAAAGTACCTCGTCCCCTGCATAGTATATCAAAGCATAAATTTTAGGATATTGATATCCCTTCCAATACTTGCACGGGGATATATCTGGGTAACCGAGGCAAAGATTCGGAAGTTCGGGGTATGCTAGAAAACGTTTGACATGCGGGCATCATACTTCTATATGTGTTAGCGCGTGTCGCAGGTCCCCGGGAGGCCTGGTAAATAAGGTTCTTGAGTTTGTGACAATAGGTCGGCGACCAGCACCGCCGGCCACTTTTGACTACCGTAACACTCCCGAGTAGCAAATCGGTATTTGGTGGTCTTACGTACGCTAATGCCTTAGAATTGCCCATCGATGGAGAGCTCTTAGGCCTACTCAGAGCTCCGTCACCCGATTTGTTGTCATGTTAAAGTCACCGATCAGGTGATTTATTTCGGGTACAGTTACTTAACAACTAGAAATCCATGTGCAGTATCATTCACAAGGGTGTTAAAATGCACTGCACAATTATTTTGACACATTTACCATCTATCTTAAAGAGTACGTTGACTCTTAACTCAAGATGAGCTTCTATCGCCTTGCAACGACGGTCAGAAAGAGGGTGTTCCACGTGGAACCTGGTGCGGGACTGAAGGGGAAAGAATTACTGGAAATGGATGCAAAATCTGCTATTGTGGCTCCATACGTTGAAGAAGAACCCTCGATCAAACAATGGTTTCTGGGTATGAGACCTACACGCAGCGGTGCATCCAGTTACGTCCGAAGCATCTTCCCTTTCACGGCTTGGATCACGAGATACAACTTGACTTGGCTGCTTGGAGATGGCATCGCGGGTAAGAGTTCACTCTGACCTCAGAAATTCTGTACAAAAATGGATGCGTACTAAAACTTTCCAGGTCTTACTGTTGGGTTTGTCGTTGTTCCTCAGGCAATGGCTTACGCCATTCTTGCCGAATTATCACCAGAGTATGGCCTCTACACTTCCTTCACAGGAGCTGCTCTGTATTGGCTATTTGGAACTTCCAAAGATATCGTCATCGGAGTGAGTGCTGCATCGAACACTCCCAGAAAAGTTTTCCAGCTCATATCAAAACGTAGACAACTGCAGTCGGATCTCTTCTGATAGGCGGCGTCATAGTGACCATTCAAAATGATCATCCGGGAGAATATTCTGCGGAGGAGATAGCAAAGTGTCTCACGTTCCTCTCGGGCATCATCCTCATCTTTCTCGGTCTGTTTCGTCTCGGCTGGATCATCGAACTGATCCCCTATATTCCAATTTCAGCATTCGTGACATCAGCTAGTATCACCATAATCGGTACACAGTTACCCGTGGCTCTTGGTATCCAGGGAATCAACACTAGACGAGCACCGTATAAAGTATATACCGACACACTCAAGAAGCTCTCCGACATACAGCTCGATGCTGCGATCGGTCTAACTTCCATACTATTGCTACATGTGATCAGAGAGGTCTGCGCCAAACTTGAAGTCCGGCAACCGGCAAAGAAGAAACTGTGGGCTACTATCTCATCTCTTCGTCTCACGTTCACCATTCTCCTCTACACGTTCGTCAGCTGGCTCGTTCACCGCACCATTCCCCACGACAAGAATTACTGGAAGTTTAAGCTTGTCGGCAAGATCGAATCGGGCTTCAAACACACAGGAACACCATCTCTAGATGTCGGTCTCATCAAGCTGGTCACTCCAGAACTTCCCGCCATCATCATGATCTTAGTTATCGAGCACATCGCAATTGCCAAGTCTTTTGGTCGCCGCTATGGATACAGCGTAATCCCATCGCAGGAGATTCTTGCCCAGGGCGTCTCGAATGCCATCGGAACGCTACTGGGAGGTTACGCCTGCACGGGGTCTTTCGGCGCTTCGGCGGTTCTCACCAAAGCCGGAGTCCGCACGCCACTCGCCGGCCTCTTCAGCGCACTCGTTCTGATACTCGCACTGTACGGGTTGACGGGAGTGTTTTACTACATTCCCAAGGCAGCGTTAGCAGGATTGATTATTCACGCAGTGAGCAACTTGATGACGGCGCCTAGCGCGCTTTACAAGTACTGGCAATTGTCTCCTCTAGAACTTCTGATCTGGGTTGTTGGTGTCATGGTAGGAATATTTGACTCGCTCGAGAACAGCATCTATACGACCATTCTGCTCTCGTTTGCTCTGTTGCTTGTACGAATGGCTCGGCCGCATGGCATTTTCCTCGGACAAATCAAGGTGAAGAGAATTGTTCGCAGTGAAGAAGAGAATGAGAAAGCGAAAGAGACGGCCTCGAATGATGGTGGCAAGACTTCCGACTCAGACGTTCCTAGCTCCTCGGCCGAAGCAGAAGGCATAGTCAGGGAGGTCTTCCTTCCTATGGATAAGAAAGACAATTCGAACCCAAGGGTTGAAGTAGTCATGCCATGTCCTGGTGTCTTTCTCTACAGATTCGATGAAGCGTTGAACTACATCAATGCGGCGAGGCATATCGATCACATGATGTCTTATATTACAGCGCATACGCGACGTACGACATTAGACGACCATATTCCTACAAAAGTATGCTCCCCACAAGAACCCTCTAAGAATCCGATGCTAATCTTGCTCCGCGCAGGAACGTCTCTGGTCAGATCCCGTCGCCAAGACATCTACGCCTTCCAAAGCAGCCAGCAATCACCCTCTTCTGCATGCTGTCATTTTAGACTGCTCGGCCTTGAACCACCTAGATATCACAGCCATCCAATCTCTCGTCGACTTCCGTAATACTTTAGACCGCTATGTCTTCCCTTCTGTTGTGGAGTGGCACTTCTCAGGCCTACACAATAAATGGACCCGCCAAGCGCTGGCTGTCGTAGGCTTTGGGCGACCATCGTCATCAGCAGGAGGAGATGAACCGGGGCAATGGTGCCCGGCTTACTCTGTAGCAAGCTCTTTGGCAGGCGCAACGGAGACAGATAGGAGGATTGCGGGAGCGAGAAGGAAGGAAGTGGAGGAGAGGGATGAAGAGAGTAGAAGGGGAAATGGAGGAAACGTTATTGCGAGGGACGAGGGAGACGCTGTGCCAGTGGACAGGACAATGAATCTTGAGCCAAAACATGAAGGCAAAAGCAGCAACAGGGAAGAAGCAAGCGAAATAAGTGGTTTAGAGCCGGTGTATGGAATCGATCGGCCATTTTTCCACATCGACCTCACAGATGCTGTTGACACAGCTGTAAGAGACGCCAAAAGGAGAGATCTACTGTTGGAAAGAGCAAGCGCAGCCGTGTCAGAGGAAAGCACTGGCGAGGTGTCAACTTGATGCAATCTAAAGGAAGAGAGAGAGAGAGGAGATATTAATGTATATATGACAAAGCTCTATTCTTATACTCTCACAGTTTGTCTATATAATTTCCGATGCATCTCCAAGAAGAGAAAAATGCAAATAGTATGTCTAAAACGTTTAGTATGATTCAACGATACATGTGAGAGGGAGATAGGAAGAACTCACGGCCGTTGACGCAGAAAGCTGGGGACCCATCCCTTGAACATCCAAGCAGCTCCCTCAGTCCGAGTGATTTCGCGAACTACATCTGCAATCCCTTGACTTCCTGTCGACGACATGATTTTGGTCTTGATGACATCAATTGGGCTGGCCACCGTCGCAGCCGTCAATCCTGCCAGGAATGAAGCCATCAACTGCGTCGATACAGTATCTTCTATTGGCGTGTTAACGATCAAGAACCGCTTGGCAACATCGTAGCTCGCCAGCCGGCTCATGGTAGTGACTGCCGCACGACTGCTATTGGGCAGCCAGCCCCTGAGCCAGCTTTGTAAACCCTCTTTCTTGGCCATGCAAATAATGCCATCGATTGCATGTTTGTAATTCCTCCGTTGGTGCTCGGGCAAGGCGGCATCATGCTGCATGCGCACGTTAACAACGTCGGCGAAGTTCCCCGCCAAACCGCCTACGAACCCCGATGAGGCCGCTATGGCGCTGAGATATGCGAAATTCTGGTCTGGGCCGGCCTCTGCTTTAGCTCTTCGTACATCCCGAAGCGGACTGTCGAGTATGTGAGTTGGCGGAGGAGCGAAGCAGAGATGCCATTATAAAAAGATGGAAGGTCGTCGGTTCGAAGATTCTTTAGAAAGGTGCCTCTCATAGTCTCAGGCCAGCCAGGCGTACTCGTCTGTAGCCGGACCTGAATTGTTTGGTTAGTCTATATTGCCAATCATGTGAGCTTCACTATATAAGAATGCAGATAGGTTGGGAACATAGTCGACTAACTTTACTAGAGGAAAATGTTAGTTAGTATACGTCTTAGCCATATCGAGGTAGCACTTTCAACATACCAAGTTCCAAAGGATGAGTGGCACAGGTAGCCAGCAGGCTGCACTGCCACCAAACCAGAACGGATACCTGATGGTGGCAGGAAATGTTTGGGCTGAGCTGCTCATGTTGATACCTTTGGGCGGAATCCTTACGTCGTCTCAAGTACTCGGAGTCGGGCGTTGTGATTTGGTTTCGTATATTATCTGAATCCCCAGATTCCACCTGTCCGGGATGTGCCCACAGGATCCACCGTTCGGCGATTAGTCGAGGTAACCAGGCACTATGAAGATACTCGGGAATAGTGAAATCTCTCATTTGAAATTTGGAACGCAGCTTCTGACTCTCTTACATTTTGACTATAGTCCATCCTGCTGGGTAGCCAGAAGCATATGATTGTAAAGGGCTTTGAAGGTTGAGTTTCGCTTCCTGACTTCTCTTTGATATCAGGCCCACATAGAATATCCAAGTAAGGTACTACCGTTCAAGTTGCTCTTGTGGAAAGACACCTTCTCATTGTTTGGGAAGAGTCGCCTTGTTCTCCAACTCAATCACATGTTTTAGATGACACGAAATCGAAGTGAGTCATCTATTCTTTGCATAAAATGTAACCATATTGGAATGCTATTTGAAAAAATACCCCCCGGCATATCCTAACCAGAATACTTTTAGGTTATTTTATTTATTTCCACGTGCCTCTTAACCTTCTAATTGGTCGAAGCTTTGTTCCCGCGCAAGTCGCCACCCACAAAGAGATCGGCGACATGCCGTCGAAGGGTTTGCATCCCGAAATTCTTTGAAACAGGTGTCTGGAGATAATCTCCTGATTATAATTGAAGCGGGTGATCAGCAACCGGAAAGGAAAGGTTTTGTGATTAGGAAGCTAATATCGTTTAACCCATGCATTCCTGGCGTGAATCCGAGGTCCCCTTTGGGTAGAGAAATCCCTGAATGTTTTCTTCACGGCGATCTGGGGAAGGCGATAGTCGCATGATATTGTTGGGATCTAGCACTACTACAAAAGCCATCTTTTCGAATAAGTCCTTTCCACTGCTCTGTGACAGGGGTTAGAGACACCTCAAATAGTCACCGCAGCTTCGCGTTAACAAATCTGATTGGGCAAGTCGCCACGAAGAGTAGTATCTATAATCACCAGCTCGACTCTTTTAGTAAAACAACATACCCAAAGCTCTCCCATGCCTTACGGTTCACTTATGTTTTGATTAAATCTTAACTCCACTCACAATATCATCTCCCCGCACACTCCTGCTAGCCTCGATTTCTGGTCAGATACAGATAGAGATAAACGGGGAAGTTTAACAAAAGATTAGATCCCTCTCGGCCTGTCGAAAATGGAAGCAGAGTCTATCGCCTCGACAACAGGCTCGCCACCCAACTCAACGGGCCAGAAGGTGACTGCCGCATCTCCTTCGGCCTGTACATCTTGTCGCAGTATGCATCTGAAGTGTGACAGGCTTCCAGTGTGCTCTCGATGCTCTGCCCAGGGAATCGAATGCACATATTTAAAGTCCCGACGTGGCTATGGAAGCCTAGGCAGGAATGTCAAACTACCCAGTTCTGTGGAGAGTAGGTCAGATTTCCATTATTCTCAACCAAAAAGCTACCAGAAGCACTATGTCTTTGTCAGTAGAGTTTCCACAATTGAGCAACGATTGGGAGCCAACAACCCCAAGCTCTTGAACAAATGGCCAAAGTTTCAGGCAACGGTGCATAGCGGCATTCTTCCACTACCTCTACGATTCACATCCGTTCTTGCCTCCTCGTGATCAATTTCTCCGATTCCTTGAGAGGCACTCTGTAAGTCACCTAGAGACCGCAGTTTGTATAGTTGGGGCTCGATATGTTCCTCGAGCGTCGTCGGCTTCATTTGCGGTAGATTTCGACTCCATCCTGGCTGGCCCAAGCCCTCCATAGGACGCATCAATGGTCCAAGCAATGTTATTTTATACTCTGGCACTGGATGGATGCAATGATCAGAAGCGAGCAATCCAAATGCTCATCACGGCCTAAAGCTTGGCTCTTGAGCTTGGTATGAACGAGCAAGAGTACGCAATAGTTAACAGCTTAGGTTCACCCATATACGAAGAGAGCTTACGCCGGACATGGTAGGAGCCTTATATCGTAAGTGTGGTGACCGCCGGATTTCATGGAAGAGGCACTTTTCACCTTACCAACAACATGTTTAACTTGCCTCTGCCCTGTGAGGAAAACGAATTTGCTGCCGGAGTAAGTCTCCTTCACTAGTACACGGCATTTAAATCAAGAACTAACTGTGTGATAGTGTATTCCTCCTTTCATACTATCGAAGAATTCGACGATATATCTTTCAGGGATGAGGATATCGAGTGGTCTTCTTCTTCGTATAGGATAGCTGCGGGTATGATTCTCGAGCGAATACTACAATCCAACGTGCTCACGTCTCTGGACAATCAAACATTTACAGAAAAGACGTATATCTTGTCAATTAGTGTCTTTATCCCCCAGAATCGAAGTTGTCATACTGTGATTAATTTGGCACTTTTGACGAAATGGTTTTTCAGGCTCACATAATAATTGATGTGTAAGTATGTTCTCCACAATAGACTTCTTGTCATTCAGTAGTTCAAAGCTGACTCAATTCTCAGAAGCTCGATCCTGCTTCACCGAAACTTCTCTGGATTTGAAGGCCGTGGGGTGCGAACAATCGGTTCATGTACTGAGCAAACCCAAGTGGCCTCAGGCCCTACGACAGACATCCGCGCACTGAAGACAGCGCAAGCAGCATCAAATATCAGCAAGCTGGTAGCCCTACCGTTACCGTTACTGAAACATACTCACTTCTTTATATGTGCACTAGCTCTGTCCTCTATTGCTCACCTTTCTGTCTGGTCAGCTTTAACCGCCATGGCACCCCGAGCAAGATCTCAAGATAAAAGAATACTCTTGAACTTGGGGGGATTGAGAGCGGTTGCCAGCGCATCATCTGCTGCCCGGGTGGGCTACAATCAGGTCATAAAAGTTACACAGAAGACCTATTTCAATCGCAAAGATGTTATGGCCGATACGTTCTGGCGCCATTTTATTGATAAGGATATCATGACAGGTCCAATAGAAAGTGCAGTTGCTATTGATACCTAGATATTAGATAAGTTCTACATATATCAGACCTCGAACCACCTCTCACTAAAGCATTCATAAAACGCCCCTATTAAACTTGTTGTGGCTAGGAAGGGTAAATTATCTTCCACCGCGAGATTGAGTGGACTTTGAGATTATAATCAGATTTTCTTTTGTAGGTCATTTCTTTTAGTTAAATCGTAGCCAAGAATAGCGAATAAACATAACATAAATTTGCTGAGACCAAAGTAGATTTAGGGAACTGTTCGTAAATCAGTGTGGGGGTCGATGCTGTAGCAGGAGCAGAACTCAGGTCACAAAGGAGTTGAGAAGTTTCATCTATATATACATCAAATTAGGACTCTGCGATAGCTGCTACACTCAGCCATTTCGAATATATGATCGCAACTAATTGGTCAGGTTAAAGAATAAAGTTTGAGGGAGGGATGATGTTTTCAAGTCCACCTTTTGACTGGATAGGGGCAGGTGAAAATCAGGAAGGGTTATGAAAGCTGTTAGCAAGCAGTAGAGAACAAGGTGAAAGTGATTTATATTTTAAAAAGAGTTGTAGAGGTGATCGAACTTGAAACCTAAAGCGTCATTCACTATCAATGTCTCTCTAATCTACTTTTGGGCACTATACCGAGTATTGAAGGAGCATGGATACTCCAATGCCCCCTACAAACATGGCACCTACTGTCACAAAACTTGATTTTGACAGCGTAGCCATCCCACTAATTCCATGTCCGGAAGTACACCCGCCAGCTGTCCTTGCTCCAAGAACCAGAGCCACTCCACCAAGTATTGCTCTTGTTAAGGAAATTTGCACTGTCTCTTCAATTACTCTTACGCCTAAAGCTTTTCCTGCGCCCCAGCTGCCACCTAGCATTCCAAGTGCAAATATCACAGGGTTGAGGGAAGGCCACGAAGAGCCCTTGCACGACGATAACCCTGTGATTCGGCAGATATACTGTCCGATTCTTTCGTATGCGGTAGAGACACCGATGGAGGCTCCAGTGAGTATGAGTGTTGCTCCCTGTGCAGCACCGATGAGGAGTCCGCCTACGATAGGATGTAGACGCTGAGATCCAACGGACTGAGGCATCAAGTATGAGGCCGAGACAATTATGGTAAGACAAACAAGCTCATAAATGAGGACCGCCCGGCTCTCTTTCATGTTTGCGGCCTCATAAACAGTGAGCTTCTCATCTGCGCAGTTGCAGTCTTCCTTAGCGTCTTTAGAAGCTGGGAGGGTTGTGAGTTTGGCACAGTGTCCGAATTGAGACCACAGGATGCCACCGAGTATTCCACCTCCGAGTACTGGAAGGCCTGATGAGACGCCTGTTGCGATCTGCACCAACACTGTGCCTGGACATGCACCTGTGAGTGCCATCCCGCTTCCCAACATGAGACCACCAATAAAATTTCCATCATACCGGTGTAATCGATTCAAGTTGGACGGCTTGCGGGGCCTGCAAGGAGAGACATTTGTTTGTTTCGCAATGAGCATAAGGATACTGTGGAAATAATTAGATTTAAGCAGGCGTTATTATATTAGAAACAATGGGGTACTTACGCGCTGCTGGCGCTTGCCGTCAGAAAAACTTTTAGCATGTAAAAGTCAGATATGAGAAGTTGAGAGGATATGACCGAAGGGGAGTAGACCCCAGAGACGAGAAGTGCAGAGCCGAATAGAGAACCCGAGAGGGCGGTGGCGACCGCATTCGACGACATTTTTGTGATAGCCAAAAAAAATTAGAAGGACGAAGTGAGTTGTTCCTATTAATTCAGGGTGAATGAGGTGTCTGAATAGAGATTAAACATTCGCCTAGGAGGGCGAGGAGCCAGATATATATCCATCCTGACAATCACAGCGTGGGAAAAGTCTTAACGGCCCAGGCTCGGTCGACAGCTTTCGCAAATTGGATATCAAATCGTCGAGTATCCTCTCCGACTTTCTTCTCTACTTCGTGGTTGAGGCGAGTAAACCTGTGCACTGTCTCTATCAGCAAGAGCCTCAGAAAGAGCTGTCGACCACTTAGATAGCAAGCATCTTCCATTTGGTGGAGGAGAACTTACACTACAGGTAGGGATGTATTTGCCCGAAAAATAGTATGAGCCTGTGCGTCATAGTCGGCGATCTGGAACGGGTGGGTGTTTGAGCCGTGGCCAAGTCTTCAGACTCTAAACAAGAGGTGTGGTGCAGTCGGCGACCAGAACCTCGAGTCACGCCACTTGATATTTTTCAGCAACCCATATTTGAGGATTTTATTATCGAATGTTGAGTCTAATCTTGGGTCCAGAGCTTTGAAGCCTAGATCGATGAGTGTTGGTCAGCATCCGGCGACCTGGGGTAAATCTGTGGGGCATTATATGATAAACCCGCTGTGGCGTCTGTCAACAAACACTTCTCAAACTCTACCACGATTATTCTTGCTACTCGATCAATATCTTGTAGGCTCCGTCTCACATCTCAATTATATGTATAACGTCTCGATCCCTACTCTTCCTCTGACTCTGAACAACGTCCTGGTAGTCTTCATCCCGTCACTATTTCCAACAAAAGCAGTCAACATCAACTGCAAGATGACCATGAAGCCGGACGTTTTTCCAAGTTTTGAACCTGTCACTGCAACTTGGCAGTACATCGTAGCCGACCCTGCAACACATGACGCGGTAATTATCGACTCGGTCATCGACTTCAATCCAGTCACGAATCAAATTAGCACCGAGACTGCAGATAATCTCCTCTCGCTTATTTCAGAGAATAACCTCACCATTACACACATTCTCGAGACTCACGCACACGCAGATCATCTCACTGCTTCAGCATATCTTCAACAACAGCTCGTCAGTCAGGGGAAGCCACGTCCAGATATTGGCATTGGAGCACGCATCACTCTGGTTCAATCCACATTTGCCCCTAGATATGGGATCAAGGACTCCGAGCTATCCAGTGTCTTTGACAACCTTTTTCAGGATAACGAAGAATTCATGATTGGGAAGCTAATGGCAAAGGTCCTTCATCTCCCTGGTCATACTCCTGATCATGTTGGATACCTCATTGGTGAAAATGTGTTTACCGGGGACTCTATATTCAACCCAGACATTGGATCCGCAAGGGCTGATTTCCCTGGCGGCTCAGCTGTAGCTCTCTATAAATCTACAAGAACCCTCCTAGATTTGCCGGGGCACTACCGCCTCTATGTTGGGCATGATTATCCACCAGAGTCACGGATAGAGAACGAGGCTGGCGAGAAACACAAACCATATACAACTGTAAAGGAACAGAGGGCGGACAACAGACATGTCAATAGGGGAGTGACAGAAGAGGAGTTTTTGAAATTCAGATTGGAAAGAGATTCTGTTCTTGGGGAACCGAGACTTTTGCACCAGTCTTTGCAATGGAATATTCGAGCAGGGAAGTTGCCAAAGGTTACAGGAGCTGGTGATATGTTTCTTCGCCTTCCCATCAAGGCTTCGAAGGATCTGATAAGCATAATGTAGGAGGTAAATTGTGAAGGGTTAGGGAAAATGACGCTCAGCTCATGGGTTCGAAGGCGCGATATTGAAAGGAGTGCAGAAGGTGGAGAAACATGGTGACCTGAGATTTAGGAGCTTTGGTTTGGTGTGCGTACGGTTTCCGTCTGGATATATTTTTTGCAAAATCAGAGGTCGAAGGATGAGTTTAAGGATTCTCTAATATTGGCTTGTTTCTTCCTTTCAAGAAATCTTAGTGGGTTAGAGGTAGCTGAAGCAAGTGGAAAATAAAGGGCTGAACAAATAAGCAGCTTTTCTTCTCGTGCCAATTTACATAAATAAAACCCCATCTGTCATTGTTCAACCTTCAAAATCTGTCCCTCGTTTCATTCTGCACTGAATGTTTCCGACGCAGTACAACAGACCAGTATAACTCTAAGAATGTTTGACATTATCAAGGTCGTAAGGTAGTAGGTAGGTTCGTCACTACGCTAGGACTGCCCCCGAATTACAGTCTTTGGTCAGCAAGTCGCCTTCAACGCGTTATTATGGAGATAGATCTCAAAGAACGAGTTTAATAACTTCGCTTAAAAATACAACCATCGACCTCGAAAAGTATCTCCAAGAAATCGTAAACTGCAAGCGCTGTCGTAGGAAGGTTTGGGCCGGACCAACATCTTTGATCGCAGTCAAGGGGAGGTTTGTGATAATCCCAAAAGCGAGAAAGTGGTCGGAAAGGGCATAGAGCTTCTCTTTCGGAAGGTTTCAAAAGGACTAGATAGGAGGATTTTGCTTTATTACAGGCCGAGAATCGAATAAAAGAGCTAGAAGCTCGCCCTGTTTATGGCTAGTCTGAAATCCCGTATGGATCAACCCTATACGTAAACGACATGACTTACGATAGCTAGTGTAGTTTCCTTCCTTACTATATTACTAACTACTAAGGAAGCGCCGCAAGGTCTAGATATCTCTAACTTCGAGGTTCGTGGAAATTAGAGCCATGAGATAGGCCCAGATCGAAGCTAGAGAGCTCGAAGTGGTACCAATCGATTCGGATTTATCTTTAGAGTCTGAATCTATCGGGGGTTATATTAAAGTCGAGGCGTTATAAACGTATTACGTGTTAAATATAAAGTGGTGGATTTTGGTAGGATGGCCGGAATAGTGGGGGACTTACTCCTAGTCCGTTGAGCCGGGTCTCTTGGTGCGGTAGTGGTCTCTGAAGTCGATAATTACAGGTTCCTTGCCGTCAATACCAGCTTCATCTCTTTCTATTCTGCATATTATTAAATGGGTTTTCTTCATCTTCTCATTTTTTACTTACACGACATCATTTTCCACGCATCTGTAGAGGAGTAGATTGATATTAGATGATGTAGTAATTCAAGCGGTTCATAAGTCTGGCGGGCTGCAATTGATATTGAGAGGCAGGTAGGTATCGCTACTTACAGTGTAGAGTAACGAAAATTTAAAGGCGGCTTTCATATGCTAAGGCAAGTAGGCGAGCACTGTTAGCGAGGGGGCAAGCCTGCTTGTCGCGGTATATATCTCAAGTAGCCGATCGACGCAACAAAATCTAAGATAAGGATAAGAAAATAAGTCCCCACCCCCCCATTCCGGCCACCCTTTTACACTAAAAACAGCGATTTTAGGGGTCTTATATCTCTACGAAACCTTTATATAAATCTATAAAATTTAAAATCTAAGCTCTTTATATAGATTCTAGTAGGTTTTGATTTTATTAGATTTTTAAAAAATTCTAGGGTCGAGAGATTAAGGCTTAAAGTATCGGGTTATCGATTTATTTATAATTTATATATAAAACTTAAAGCCTTAATAACTGTCGGTAACTCAAACGTGTCACTGGACGCGATTCACTCTCGATTCACTCTCGAAGTGAATCGCGATATCATGTGACCACGTGTCTTGCCTTTAGCCGTTTAGCAGATAGACATTTAGATCGAGGGGCAGTGGTCTCGGCCACTCTCCCTCTTCAGACTTTACAACACCAAGAATACGACATATTCATTGGATCTGTACAGTCTCCCTTTCACGTGAATTATATCTTACGGAGAGTTACTTTAGTGTAACCAACAATAACTTTATAAAGAAAATTATTAAAATTAAAAATTAAATTATTATAAACTCCCTATACTATATTAACTTAAAATACAACTTAAAAAGTAAGAAATAATTACTAATTATTTATTTATTAGGTAAACTTTAAATTTCGACCTTTTTAGACCCCTGTAAAAAAGTTTTACTTAAATATATACTCTTTACTAATTATCTTTTTATTTTTTTATAATTTCTAAAATTTATATATTATAGAGAGTTTATAATAATTTAATTTTTAATTTTAGTAATTTTCTTTATAAAGTTATAAGAGATTTAAAAAAAAACTCGATTTTATATATAAATTATATATAAATCGATAACCCGATACTTTAAGCCTTAATCTCTCGACCCTAGAATTTTTTAAAAATCTAATAAAATCAAAACCTACTAGAATCTATATAAAGAGCTTAGATTTTAAATTTTATAGATTTATATAAAGGTTTCGTAGAGATATAAGACCCCTAAAATCGCTGTTTTTAGTGTAAAAGGGTGGCCGGAATGGGGGGGTGGGGACTTATTCGTTCTAGGGTAAGGGATAAAAGAAGAAAGTAGGTCTATCTAGGTACCTATATTATCATCCATATTTAATAATAACATTTTTGAGCCTTAATATACGCCATTTTCGACATGATTGTTGAAGTTTGGAAAGTGGCGGAGTGAAGTCGGTGGAGCTTATCGTTGAGGGATTTCTCCCTACTCGAATTTGTATGGCCAACTTGGATGTCGTTGTTGGAGGCATGCCAGATTCTATCACTCGCTCATTTCCTAGTTTAATATTTCCCTGTTTTGCTTTCCTTCGTGATCTTAGGTTTAAGACTTTAAGTAAGGGCTTGGGAAATTGAAGATAAAAGAGTGGTAATGCAGGGCAGCCTTCACGATAACCGCTTAATGCAGACGAATAGAGAGCACCTGCGTTTCGGATCTGACCGAACTATTATTCATGTGTCTTTATTAGACAGAAAGTATGAAGCAGGTGGTATAAATAATGGGATTTGGCGGGCTCATAGAGTGGCATATATATATATATGAGGACTTGTGTAATTTTGATAACCCTCCTCTAGCCACCTAGGTCTGGGCCTGCACGTGAAAGCGAAAGAAAAAAAACTTGAGAGACTGCGTAAGGCAATCCATTGATTAGAGCTACAATTCTCCACCCGTCAACATATTCGTGACCATTGATTATTGTGTACTTGTGTGCGAGGATTAGCACATACTCAAGTGCTATCTATCAGCTCACCATCCTGGCTATAGATCCCTCCCTCCACGCTTCTCCGCACATCCCTACGCATTATCTCGTGCAGCTTCACATAGCTGGATGCTTCTTCCCCATTCCGTCCGGAGGAATTGCGATGCGGTGAGCCGGCGATTAGCTTTGGGATCAAGGAGGGAGTAGACCACATTGTTACACTCCGCCTGAACTTCAGTGTTAGCAAGGATACAATTAACTCACAACTGTATTTGGTGCTGTTGAATAATAAACAGATATATATACCTTACCGACATTCTCAATCGGAGCATACCCTCCCTCGGTTCGCCTCTCATGGGTATATTGGGTATAGAACTTGTCTTCCAGCCCAGCAGTGATCCAAGGATACCTTCCTAACCGCATCGTCATGTAGATGACACCCATAGACCAAACATCCGCTGACCTCGCACAGAAATGGTCGGAAGTGTAGACTTCTGGTGCAATGTAGGGAGAGGACCCACAAAACCCCCCAACCATGGCAACCTCTACATCCGCAATGAGAAAGCGCTCGCTCTCACCAAAGTTGGCAATCTTGATAGTTCCTCGCTTCGTGAGAACTATATTCTCAGGCTTAAGATTTCGGTGCGCGATGCCGTTCTCATGCAAATAATTAACGCCGCGCATCATTTGCATCATAAAGCAATCGGCCTCAACTGCATCCAGGTTCCCACGCTGGAGAACCAATGAGTAGAGATCGCCGCCGTCGCAGAACCCAAGGATAGCAAAGAGTTTTCCCTCCTTGTCTTCGACAAGATCTAGGGCCTGTACGATGTTCTGGTGGCTGATTGACGACAAAAGAAGATACTCATCCCTTAGACGTGCTTTGAATTCGGCTTCGTTCCCACTCGAGCGGCGCCGGAATCCCTTGACAGCAAATAACTTTCCAGGTGAGCCGGTCACGGCTCTATGCGCCACCCAGACCACGCTTGTCCCGCCGCTTCCAACAATTTCTCTGCAAGTGCCGTACTTCTCAATGATAATTTGGCTAAACTGAAATAGGCTTTCCTCATCTGAGAATTCTTCCACTGGCAAGCTCGTCGGAGATATGGAGCCACTAAAGCTAGGCTTTTCATTCATGAGGCTGCCAAGAAAGGATCGGATGATGCTTTTGGAGTTACGTTCCAGTCTAGCATCTCTCAAAGAGTGCGTGTGAAATGCCAACGGAGGTTCAGGCATATCTGGTGAAGATTCTACTACGTAACACTTGGAGGTTTTGAGAATGTGGTGGGTGGGTAGAACCAAGGCATCGGAGGTACGATAGGATGAGCGATCAATCCGACCGAGACCGAGTGGGATATCTATCAGCTAGGAAGGTCGTCTTTACCTGCTTGGATGGCCGAATGGTTCTGAAGATGGGATTTAATCGAGTATCTCTGTCTTTCCAGAGATATGGAGATCGCCCTACATTTCTCGGATTAGTGGTCTTCATCACGTTTGTTATGGTGAGTGGTAACCTTATACTTTTAGGTATAATTGATAGCAGTCATAAACCTTAGGGGGTAAAGCCAATGTTATTGAATCATTTTGGGCTTCGCGACTTGGAGAAGGATGAGAGCAGGTGGTGGTGGCATTAGTTGAATGACGGTTCGTCTCTTGAACATTCGCATTCACGTGCCTGGCCTGTTTCGAATTCGATATGGGTAGTTAGGTTGAAGGCGCGATCGGAAATGGAATGAAAGATGCCAGAGATGTGATCCTTTAAAGGTCTTTAAAACAATCAACAATTGGAGGCTACGTCAGAAAAGAGGTAGGTCCTGTCGGTGCGGCAGATGGCAGACTGACACCTCTTGGAATATATGGTACAGTCGGGCTTGGCAACTTGGCGACAATAATACAAGGACTGTGGGGCATCGAATCATTCGATTGTTCTTGTCGGCATCTCTCCACATTCCATACTGCCAAGACTGAAGACTCCAACGCCCTCCAAAGAGATCCAATCATGTTCAATTATCCAAGAGATTCAAGAGAAAGACTGGACAGATACGTAGGTAATTATCGCAGCAAACGGACTAGTGCGGTCACTGTATAGGTGTATCATGATGCATAGCCACCGCTGGTACGGCAGACTACGGCACCTACAACTACATACATAGAACTACTTCATAATAATCCAGTCACACAGCCACATGCGGGCGCGGGGAGAGAAATATATTTCGGTCAACAACATTACAACACATTACAACACAACACAACACAGCCATCGTGTGACAACGCAGTCGCTTTGAACTTCTTGAGAGAAATTTCGTTATTGTTATCATCTTCGCGTTGAATGAACTTCTATTCCCTCCGTTACATGGCAATCTGGCGTTCTATCACTCCTGGGAAACTCATCTCCAAAATTCGTCTTAGACCGCAGTTCATCACAGTACATTGTGAGTAGCTACCACTTCCTGTAGACTTTCTCATACATACCTACGTACTGATGAGTTGACCGGACCCAGATGCCTATGTACTCTCGCTGGCTTTGGTGGCCTCCATTCTCCTTTACGTCGGTGGCGCCGTGGACTATGTCGATGCCCTCTTCTTGGGCAGTGGGGCGGCAACACAGAGTGGTCTAAATACGTAGGTTTCTTTCCTCGGAATTTTCCCTTGGCTCTCACAACATCGAGCCTAAACTAATCATCGCCTTGAACAGGATTGATATCAACAAAATCAACACGTACCAGCAGGTACGTAGTAAAAAAACGATCCCGCTGGCGACAGGTATCAGATCGGGCCATATCACTAATTTTCCAATTAAATACAGGTGATTTTATATCTCTTCCCGCTCATCACCACACCCATCTTCATCAATACGGCCGTTGTGTTCTTCCGAATATACTGGTTCGAGCAGCGCTTCCAACACATTGTCAGAGAAGCAAAAGCTGGCAGACTTCAGCCGCAGCGAAGACCAGCAAGTCAGGATCTTGAGCAGAAACTTCCCCTAACAGAGCCAAGCAGTGAAGTCTCGTCTCAAGACGCGAATTTGGAAGTCGAATCCGGCAAATGCATCAGTCCGTTCTCTTCTTCACTTACAGACCTCACCAACAAATCTGGGGATACTTCCACACCATGCGAACTGCCACTCAGCCCCCCAAATAATACCAACCATGCAGCGTCCACTCCCCAAAAGCCTCGCAACCACATCGTATTTCTCGAGCTGTCGAAAAGTTCGACAGGGAAGGAGAAACTGCAAACCTCTGGACTTAGAGACTCTTTCTTCCCGAAAAAGCCATTCATTCCCTTGGAATCACAAGGTCCTCACCTAGGGCGAAGTGTATCTGCTCCCATCGAGTTAACAAGCCTCCCAGAGATTGATTTTGCGAAATCCAAGCCTCCTGGCCTGGGTTGGGCAGTATCTCCTTCTGCGATAGGCCGGAATGAAGGGATTTCGGCCAGGGTGGGCACTCCATCAGAATTCGTGCTCAAAAAGGCTGCAACTACCGGTGATGTTACTTCCAACCGAGCCGCAGCAGGCTCCGAACTTCAGCAGAAGCTTCTGGTCATCAAAAGCAGAGTTTCAAGGACCTCGTTCGCTCCACCTCCCGAGTTGCAGAAAGTCAACACATCGCCTTATCTGAGTTATGTCCCTACGTTGGGCAGAAATTCCACATTCTTCAACCTCTCACAAGATCAACGAGAAGAGCTGGGAGGCATCGAATACCGAGCGTTGACAACTCTGGCTTACATTCTTGTTTGTTAGTACCTCTTCGTATTGATCATGTCAACACTTTGTAATGATGGCACTGACCTTCAAAGTTTACTACGTTGTGTTCCACATGCTCGGATGGGTCATCCTTCTACCGTGGATCCTTCACAACAAGAGATACGGAGAAGTCCTCGAAAATGCAGGTGTTGGAAGGCCTTGGTGGTAAGTTATCTACTTTTAGCTCACCTCCCACCCTCATATGGTCGGACAGAACTCGCATCTCACTCACATTTCCTCCACAGGGCTTTTTTCACTGCAGCATCTCTCTTCAATGATCTCGGCTTCACGCTTACACCGGATTCCATGATATCGTTTCAAGGAGCTATACTACCTGTCTTCCTAGGCAGTTTTCTGATCATCATCGGCAATACGGGATTCCCTTGCCTACTCCGGCTCATGATCTGGCTCTACTCGAAAGTTGTTCGCGTAGAGAGCAAGATATACGAGGAGCTGAGATTTCTCCTCGATCATCCAAGAAGATGCTTCACACTGCTCTTCCCTGCTCGAGCGACCTGGTGGCTCTTCTGGATGCTCGTCCTGTTCAACGGAATTGATCTCCTCTTCTTCATTA
Source organism: Tetracladium marchalianum (assembly GCA_037074945.1). Taxonomy (NCBI): domain Eukaryota; kingdom Fungi; phylum Ascomycota; class Leotiomycetes; order Helotiales; genus Tetracladium; species Tetracladium marchalianum. Next base: position 48,250 of record JBAMDN010000337.1, read on the forward strand.
TTCTTGACGTGAGTTATGTCGCCTCGGAACTTTCACTGTGCAATTTCCAATGACTTCTACCCAGCTTAACGACGAGACAGTGATGGCCCTCAGCCCTGGCGTACGCGTTTTAGCAGGATGGTTTCAGGCAACCTCAACCCGTACCGCAGGATTCGCTGTTGTCAACATCGCGGACCTACGGCCTGCGATCCAAGTCTCCTATCTCATCATGATGTACATCTCCGTTTTCCCCATCGCCATGTCAGTGCGTCACACCAACGTGTTCGAGGAGAGAAGTCTCGGCATCTGGGACCGCTCGAGTACTGCTGATGGCAAGAAGAGTCAGAGTTATATAAGTGCACATCTACGCCGGCAGCTGAGCTTTGACATGTGGTATGTGTTCTTGGGCCTTTTTATAATTGCGATTGCAGAGGGAAAACACATTGAGAATAAAGATGAAGACGTGAGTAATTCCCCGAGAAACAAATCCTTGCCTCCGCCCCTTCAAATTGAAAGAGTTCTAACACCCAAAACCTAGGCGTTTACATCTTTTTCTATCCTCTTTGAGATCATCTCCGCCTACGGCACTGTCGGCCTATCGCTAGGGCATCCAAATGTT
>JBAMDN010000338.1:0-19537 GCA_037074945.1 Tetracladium marchalianum
TCTCTGGATCATCTTCGTCTTCTTCCTCGCCAAAGTCTGCAATCTCGAAGCCTTCATCATCTTGTGCCAATTCGTCACTCATGGCAAATCTTCTGTTGTTCGCAGTTGGTCTCCAGACATAGGCGATGAAGACAACATCAGCAAGATATACGATATTGAGCCATCCGTCAAGGATGAACCATCGTGTTTGCCAATGATAAGGGACGAAATCTGGATCAGACACCGAGGCAAAAGTCATGGAGTTGAAGAAAAAAAAGCCGAAAATGACCATGATGGATACCAGAATACACCACCATAGCTTGCGGTACATCAGGGCTTTAACGTGCTGCTTTCGGTCAAGAAGATCCTTCATCGTGAAATTCAGGGAGTTGAGGGTCCAGACATAGAATGCAGTCAATGTTCCGGCGAGTGGAAGGATTACAAAAAGAACGATGGGTCCTAATTCTGGTAAGCAGGTTTTCAGAAAGAATTCGGATGACACTAACCAGCATTTTCAGGCGTAATAGTCAAACTGGCTATCGAGTAGATCAAGCCGAAAATGAAATGGCCACCGGCAAGGTATCGGACATAGACCATAGTCTTGCCCAAACTTGGTTTGACAACACCATAACCCATACACACAATAAGTAGAAGGAAGAAAGAGAAGGAATTTCGTCCAGCGTTCAAGATTGCGACGATAATCATAAGAACTTTTGAGCCAACGTTCGAGCCATTTCGATTCATATAATCTGTGCCTGTCAGCGAAGAATGGCGTCTTTAATAGGAGAAGATTTACCATAGAAAAGCCAAGTCATCAGCATCTCTACTATCAAGAAAATAATGATCGCAGTAATATAATTTTGGACCGCCACTAACGTTCAATGTCAATGCCTGTTGTAATACTTTAGAAATTTCAAGTACTCACAAATATCTGATCGATGTTGGACATATAGGAAGGCCCAGAAACTAGGAAGAAGGTTAGTAAACTTTCGGAGAAGCTATTCTGGATTGCACGTACGCGCCAACCACTGCGTAGACAATCGTCATGCCTCCGTAAAAGGGTAGCTTGGCAATCTGGGCAGCTTGGAGCTCTCCAAAGGCATTGCGAAACTCGACAATGATGGAATACTTCGCATCCTGTGGTGAGAAGGCAGATGTGCTAATGCAGTAATAACCCGTCTTCTTGATGCCGTAGTTGATTGGTGGTCCTGGATCCTTGAGGTGGATGGCTTTGGTTACAAGCTCGCTTTTTGAGATTTCTGTCGCATTTGCCGCCAATATATATTCACCAGTCTGGTTACTGTTGCACCACTTGTTGTTGATGGCTTCGGTATCGCAGGAGTATTCCGGCTGGGCAAAATTAGCATTACAATTCCCCTTCAATGGATACAATAACCTACGCTCATAGAATCCGCAGTAGGATAAACGCCGATGAGATCGAAGTCCTTCCACTCGAATAGAACCAAGCTGATAATTGGATCTGCATCACCCGGATCCTCCTTTGTCACTTTGACGAGTATGTGAGGGTCTACTGATCCGCCCCATGAAGATTTACTGTACATGCCAGCGCATTTCTGTCTGTTCTCTTCCGTTTCATCCTGTCCATACTGTTAGAAGCCTTGCGCCGGTCACGAGTGGACAATACTAACAAGCTTCACCTCCATTCCAAGGGCTGTCATCGCAGACAGCCCAAGAAGCAGGAGCCCATAACCCCAACTCCTCATTGTTCCTCCCTGTCCGTTGTTTGACGTTTCGTCTTCGGTATCGCGAGGCTTAGGTAACTTTAGTGGTAGCTCTTTCGTGTTTGGACAACCATCCAAATCCACTCTAGAAGGTACAAATGTAAAAGTGAATGGAAATGTCGAGGGTATATGAACGCAGCACCCGTTACAATAATAAAGTCGAAAGTCGAAGTGGGTGCGAGTTCCTAGTTTGCCTGATGGATGAACAGGACACGATCTAGGGGAGGCTGTTCAAGACTGGGCCAGCAAGCACGGGCAAGGCAAGGCCGACCGGAAATGCGGCCGCGTTTGGTGTAAAGTCTCCTGAAATATTGCTTGGTCAACTCCCAAAAATATACAACATTCCACAGACAATATGCCACTTCTTGAAAACACCAGCAAAGGCACAGAGCAGTCAGCAGGCGCTTTACAACTCTGCAAAAGATGCAATGATGGCGAAGCGACTCACCAAATTCGGTCTGAGAGTGTTTGCAAGTGAGTACTTCCTGATGTGATGTAACGACCCCTCCATACTGATCCTGAGGTAGGAAGTGTTTCTCCCAGTATGTGACAACCAAAGCTGTCAAGCGCATGGAATCATTCCGGATGCGAGGCTCGAATGCCACACCTCCCAGGAGGCTCCTACTTCCTCTCTCCTTTGGCCCCTCCTCTGCTTCCCTCCTACACATTCTTGATTACCAACTCGAACTTCAATACAACCGGATGAGTCGAGTTGCGTATGATCTATTTGTCGTACATGTCGATCTTTTCTTAGAGGCTGCAGATAGGCAAACTTCTGCCGCCCGACTCGAACAATATAAGGCTCGTTTCCCAAGGCATACCTATATCAGTGTTGGGCTTGAAAAGGCACTTTCCTTGGAAGATATCGACTGGAAGTCGTTTGATTTACCAGAGCCCGAGATAGTATCGCAGAAGACTGGCATACTACGGCTTCAGGAAATCATTGGCTCTTTGGGGTCAGCCACCTCGAAGGCCGATGTCATCTCCACGCTTCTCACACGACTCTTAGTGGATGTCGGGAAGAACAATGATTGCGAGAGCATTCTGTTTGGGGACTCAACAACAAAGATCGCTGAGAGAACGCTCGCAGAGACGGCCAAGGGGCGTGGATTTTCAATACCATGGCAAGTCTCCGATGGAATGTCACCATACGGAATCGCATTCAATTATCCACTGCGAGATTTACTCAAGAAAGAAATTGTTACATTCACTCATGACATTGCACCCTCTTTTGAAGAGCTGGTTGGCTACCCGCAAAAACTGTCTCAGATCTCTGCGTCTGCAAAGACAACTACAATCGATGATCTTATGACTCAATACTTCGAGTCTGCCGAGGAGAATTACCCTAGCATTGTTTCCAATGTGGTACGGACTTCGAGTAAACTTCAGCCTTCCAAGAGTCAAGCTAGTACCTGCAGCTTTTGCCATCTGCCGGTTGCAACAGGAACAGATGGACTCCATGGATGGGCTGGTGATCAAGACTCTGTGTCACGAATTGAAGCACAGATAGGTTCTGATGGTGTTCTTTGCTATGGATGCACAAGGTCTATCAAAGGCTGAACGCAGAATTCCCACGACCTCCAGGTCATGTTGTCCTGCAACTCCAACTCCATTTAATGCAATAATGATATACAAGGATAAATATCCCGTCGGTTCCGCAAACTCAAGGATATCATACTTGATCCTTTATGTTTACAGGCAGAACTTTGTTTTCGAACTTCCTCATCAACTTGTTTGTCTGCTCAGCCAAACTGAGCGTGAGAACGGTGTGTGGTAAGATTCTCGCAAGATGGGGCAAAAATCCCTTGTAGATAGCCAAGACACCCTCCGTCTTTACAGTCTTTGCAAGACAATCAAATATACCTGCATATAGATTTCCGGTTTGGTTGTACATTCGAGACATGATCGTATCTATAGAAGTTAACTTGCATGCTTTTAGCCAAGACATCGAGCTTCTTACCTGGCGGATGCATCACACAGCAAACCACAAAACCACTAGCAGTACTACTGGCTAAATGTAGCGCAGGACCCTCTTCCATCCCCAAGTGCTTCACCAATCTTCTTTTGGCGAAAAAGTATGTTGGAAGTTGCACCGAGCTTCCAAAACCCGTCCTAACCATTGCCGCACCAACCCCTCTGTAGAGACCTTTAATACCCTCTCCACTGTAGATTTGCCGCATCCCGTCCACCGCATTCTTATAATTATGCTGTGTGCCCACAGGTGCAAAAGGCGAGAAGCTCTGTAGTCTTGTCTTGACTAGGAAAAACGGGCTTCCAGCGGCTGCACCCAATATACCACTCGTTGCGCCGGAGAAGATATTGATACCCAAACTCTGCGTTTTCGCGTCGCTGTAGATAGCTGATGTAATGGTGCCGCGTATGGGTTCGTAGAAACCTAAACGGCACCCATTGAGTACCATTTGGTAGATATATGCTGCTCCGATTCCACGGTAAATGCCGCGAACCCCTTCATTGCGGACGATGACAGAGACACCGTGGATTGGGCCGCGGTAGGCTTTGGGTTGTACACTCTTGTCTTGGAGTTCGCCTTGAAGTTGCATGCTTTGGGAATTTGTCAGTGATTTGTGGTTTTACCAGCTAGTGGGAGGATGTTTCCTACCGAATCTTGACCGTTTCGAAGGGATGTGTTGCGGTAACAGCTCCGCAAGCTGCTATTCCGCCCGCAATGAAGGCACTATAGCCGTCGTTAACGATTGTCTTCGGTGTATCGGTGTGCCTCTGCTTACCCTAATGTTGTAGACATTTCGGCGAGATTTTGAGCTGCTCAACCAAGTATATTGGAGCTTTGTTGTTAAGAGAGGAAGAGCAAGGCCAGCTTGCAACCGGTCTCAGATGGATGATTAACGCTTTTGGAGTGGAGATTGGAGTCGAGTGGAGTTTGCCTTGAATGAGAGAGAGACTTGTTATGAGTAATAGGACATCCTCGAGATCTGACTGTGCTGTGAGTTGTGTCAGCGTGATTTACGTGACAATACTGTTGCGCAAGGATGGCCCGTAGAATAATTTGCTCCGTTCTTCGGCAGCTTGTACACGACGATCTTTGGGGATGCCAAGGTCAGCCGCGCCAAGATGTTTGGTGCAAGACAAGGCGGTCCGTGCACTTCGGGTTTGTACCTGAACACAGACAATGAATTCTGTCTGGGTGCTCGGATTGACAACATCTCAAAACCCACTGGCCAAGTTCAATAATTCTGTCAAAATCCACTCTTTTGATTGAGTGGAAACGAATCTCAAGTCTCCTCAAAGAACTAAGCGCTGCGCAGTGTAACAACCACCAATATCATCCACGAATTTCATACCAGCATTCAAGATGTCCTTTACTCCAATGGCTGTTGATTCTCCTGTAGGAGCACCAGTGCACGTCAGTAAATCCAATGGAGCACCACCGACCACAGCCAAAATCTCAGACATGATCTCTCTTTACAGACCAACCAAGGTAAGCTTCCATCTCAATCTACTCTTAGGCAACTGAAAGCTAATCTTGAAAAGCACTTCAAACACCCTCCCGCTGGTGGAGCTGCTGCGAGGTCTCAGTCGCTAAACATAATCCTCTCACTAGACTTTGATGATGAGGGAGGTCTACTTCTCACTTCTGAGAGTGACCATAGCATGCAACTTTACAACATCAAGGAAGGCAAACACTACAAGAGCCATCTCAGTCAGAAGTATGGTGTCTCTCATGCCATGTTTGGTCACGCTTCCGGCTGCATTATCCATGCAAGCACCAAATTGAACCGTAAGCCTCTTTCAGCTTTATGTCGTAAAATCCCTCACTAATTACAATCACAGACACTATTCGCTATCTCTCTACTCATGATAATTCCTACCTTCGCTACTTCGAGGGCCACACGCAAACCGTCACTTCCCTCTCGCTCCATCCCGGCGCTGACAACTTCCTCTCCTGTAGCGAAGACAACACCCTCCGAATCTGGGACGCAGCAACCAAAAATCACTGCGGCAAACTCGATCTCAACGGCGCCTATCTCTCAGCCTGGGACCCATCCGGTAATGTCTTCGCCGTAGCCTCACCAACATCCCAATCAATCCTCCTCTACGACTTCCGTAACTACGACCGCGCACCCTTCTCCACCTTTGACATCCTCCCTCACACCCAGGAGTTACCCGGTGCCAGCAACAGAGGTTGGAACAAACTCGAATTCTCCAATGATGGCAAATCACTTCTCCTCGGCACAAACGGACAAGGCCATTTCCTCATCGATGCGTTCGACGGTCATCTCAAAGCCATTCTTCGCCGTGACAGAGGAAGTGTCCGTCGATTGGCACCTGGTGATCGAAATCTCGAGCACGTCGATCACCATTCCCCGGATTACCTTTATCCCACCTCAGGAGACTCCTGCTTCACGCCGGACGGTCGTTACGTGATCAGTGGCACACGACAACAGAATGTGCTAGTCTGGGACACGCTCGCTGTCGCTCAAGACAAAGTATTACAGCCGATTCATGAATTGGACTATAAGGGTGATTCAGCTGTTGTGGCATTCAACCCAAGACATAACTTCTTTGCTTCGGCTGATAAGGAAGTCGTGTTTTGGGTGCCGGATCTGAATTTTGCTTAAGCTGCAGCTTATGTTGGGTCGGATACTTGTGAGAGGAGGGGAGAAAGGAGAATACAAACTGGCTAGGTACCGCTTGCCTGATTTCAAAAAAAAAAAAAAAAGTAGATACCCATGGTGATTCATGAGATGGGGTGGGTTGATTTTAGCTGGCGTTCTGGGCGTGGAAAATTGAATCATAGTAAGCATGAGGGAAATATTTCAAGATAGGCTTTGCCAACATATGGCAAGACTCAAATCGATGATCTATTTTATGGAATTGGGCATCTCTTGCAGGGTCATAGTAATTGAAGCATTCAGGTAGGAAAGGTATGAAGCAGAGCATAGAGGTCATTAATCAGCATTTTTGAGACGCCTCGAGGAAATCTGAAGAAGGGGGAAAAAGATAGTACGACATAAAATCGTCTCACCATTTAGTTTCTATGATTTTACTATCGAAACCTTTGTATATAGCTCACCCTAAACATCAGAATCAGGACCACCCTCGCCATCACCATCATGAACACAACCAGCCTCACTCCACCCTCGTCTCTGCTTCTCTTTCCCCACCAAACTCCTCGACGTAGGACACAACCAGATATCCGGCCCCTTCGTCTCCTCATCAGTCCTATTTGCCTCAATCGTCGTCTCCACCTCCTTCGCCACGGCTCTGTTACTACTGATAGTCGTGTGTCCCGTCGCCCATCCAAACAAAAATACAGATCTATTAATCGCCGTCAAGGTCTCTGCTACCTTCCCCGCTATAGGCGGAAGATTCGCATCTATCTCTGACCCTTCGTATCCGATAATCTGAATAGGAAGTTGCCAATCCTTTGGGAGGGGATAGCTCGACAATTTCTGGAATTCTTCCACTCGTTCTTTTTGTGTTGGGTATTTACTCAAATCATCATCGTTGATAGCAAGCATTAAAGTAGTTCGTCGCCGTTCGGTGGGCGTGCCGATTATGGCTACGATTTCCTGCATGCGAGCGGCTGCTTGGCTGGTACACACGAGCTTCTTGTTACCGCATGCAGGCCAGAGGCTACTTGGGAGAAGCTGGTCTTGTGCTTCCATTTCGATCTGGCGTTGTATAGCTTTGTTGTGCCAGTCTTCGGGTTCGACGCGGCCGTGGGAGAGGTCACTCGCAAAAGCGAGGAGAATGGTACAATCGATATTTAGGATGTCTGAGAAGGAGGAGAAGCGGTCGGCTACCATTTTTTCAAGAACGGTAGTAATGCTGGGTGCAGAGCTGGGAATAGTATCGGATGTGTCGATGGTAACTCCCAAATTTCGGATTTTCTGGAGGACTTTCGCTACTTCTTTCGATTCTGGGTTTGATTTGATCCTGGGTAGAACCAAACGAATTGCGGGATGATGATATCGAACTCGGGTTGCAAGAGATGCCTTTTTCAAAGCTTCAATCTGCTTTAAGAGTCCCTCGGGATCGTCTTCGTCATCTGATTCTTCTCTTTCATTCTCCTCGTCCGACGAATCTCCCACCCATCCTGCTTTAGCAAGATCCCAAATGATCCGTTTCTCAGTTTTCGACGAGATTTTGATCCATTCAAGACCTTCTTGGGCAACAACATCCACCACGGCACTGTTCATACGATGTGCTGTTCCCGAAGAGGAAATATTGCCATCTATGTAGGACGTCTTTTGTCCAGGCGTCCAGTAGAAGCGTTTTCCAAATGAAGCTACACCAACACATCCTTTAGCTGTATCCCAGACTGTGTTAAAGAACGAAAGGTTGGATGATCGTAGGCCATGACTTGTCTTTGGACTTGTCGGGTCTGCTTTTGCTAGCTATACAACAGTTAATCTTACAATTCCGCTTAGATTAAGGACCATACTAGCCCTATTTAACAACTTCATCTCTGCCTGAAGACCACCTTTGAATGTTCGTAATTCCACGCTGGTCTCCTTCTTGAGCTGCCTCAGATGTGCTTGGAATTCTTCCAGCTCGTTGAGCAAATCTCGGCAACGTTTTTGCATAGCCAAAGCATGAGCTTCTACCTCACCAGAAGCGCCTTCTATGCTAAGAGGCTCCAACTTGTCTGAAAGCTCTTTAGTACCGTTCACGGCCGATATTTCTAGTGTGTCAGCCTCATCGACATGCAACCTCGATGACTCCATATCGAGGTCGCCATTTTCAGCGCCGTTATCGAGTTTTTGTGAGGGCATCATGTTGATTTCTGGTTTTTGAAGCTCAGAATAATTGAGAAAATGGCAAGGCCATAATAATATATATTTGAGAAAATAATGAAATGACTCTGATATTTGAGCAGGGGCAAGATGAAAAGCCCAGGCGAGGAGGCTATGTCAAGCTTACATAAGACCCCACCACTTCCCCTCCACCATCACAACTTCCCCAAATTGAAGCTCTCGCTCGTGTGTCCGGAACAACTTCCATGTCACAATTCTTTTCCCTCCTCTAGACCACCAATCTTCACGCTCCTTCAATTCGATAATTGAAGCGTTTCTATCATCAAATCGACAAATCGCCAAAATGCCGTACTTACCCACAGCGCAAGAATGGCTCACACAATCTTCCCTCCTCCTCAAAGCCAGACCAATTACCGTACGGTCCCGTCTTCTCTCCCCCTTCTCCTACTATATCACAATCGCACATCCTAATCACTTCACACCCCACAGACGCGCATAACAACCAAATACACCGTCAACCCACCTCCAGACTCACCCTCGTCCAACCCCAAGAAAGAGCGCAAACCCAAACCCACACCTCCAACCACCGACGCCTCAACACCAGTTCCTCCAACGACCACAGCACCAGCGCAAGAACCAATCAAAGCAACTCTTACCCTCAAAACATTCGATCCAGCCAGCGGCGTGACGTTAAAGTACAGCACGACGAAAGCGGCGGAGGTGTCGAGGTTAATACAGATTTTGGGACGGTTGGGGAGGGGCCAGGTGGGCTTAGAGGAGAAGGATGATGTGATTATGACGGGTGCTGAGGCAGGGGAGGGGACAGGAACGCCAGTTGTGGAGGTTGGAAAGCCGAGTGGGCAGCAAGCTGCACAGGGTGGTGCAGGGGGAAAGAAGGGGAAGAAGAAGGGGAAGAAGTGAGATGGGAATGTGGTGGAGGAATCTGTGAGAGGAGGTGGTGTTTCTCGAAAGACTTGAAGGGAAAACTAAAATCCATCATTTGGCTGTGCAGACTGGATGTGAAAATGGGTTTATTTCACACGCAAAGAGAGCATCAAGATGCATTGCAAGGCATATGTCTAGTGAATTTTATAACTTTAAAACTAGCTCTGCGTTAGAGAGAAGGGGAAATCAATGCACATAGATCCCGGCAAAGATCGAAATAATTTGTAAAAGTTTTCATTATTCTTGTGCTACCGCGGTATCATTATCCTATTCTCCACCACATTGTGTCCAACCACCACAAGTGTATACAACTCCGCAACGCCACCATTTTCATAATCATGCGCAGCAAATAATCCAAAGAGTAAGCCCAAGTGCACCCGGCGACCTCGCCATCTATGCAGAAGCTATATGAAGTGAACAAAAAGCAACAAACCACCACATAATACATAGGGGAGATGCAACGCCGATAAAATCTAATCCAAGTACAGAAGAAGCAAAGATGAAGACATCTAGAAGTCCTCGTCGAAGTTGAAGGCACCACCATTCTCGGCCTTGGCCTCGGTTTGTGCGGTTGTGTCTTCGTGCTTCTTTTGGGTCCCGGCCATGACACCAGCCTTTTGGTAATCACCAACACGCTTCTCGAAGAAGTTGGTCTTGCCAGCGAGCGAGATGTTCTCCATGAAATCAAATGGGTTGGTAGACTTGTAGTATTTCTCGTTGCCGAGAGCGACGAGTAGACGATCAGCAACGAACTCGATGTATTGCTTCATGAGGGTGGCGTTCATGCCGAGGAGGGCGCATGGAAGAGCGTCAACCAAGAACTCTTGCTCGATGGTGACAGCCTCGGTGATGACATCCTGGACAGCTTGCTTGGATGGGCGGTGGTTCAGGTGAGAGAAGAGGAGGCAAGCGAAATCAGTGTGAAGACCCTCATCACGGGAGATGAGCTCGTTGGAGAAGGTGAGACCTGGCATAAGACCACGCTTCTTCATCCAGAAGATGGAGGCAAAGGAACCGCTGAAGAAGATACCCTCGACAGCGGCGAAGGCTACCAAACGTTGAGCGAAGGTGGATTCCTTGTCTTGGATCCAACGAACAGCCCAGTCGGCCTTCTTCTTGATACATGGAACTAGAACGTGTTAGACGTGATTGAGTTTGTATGATGTGCCGCAACTCACTAGTCTCAATGGCATTGAAGAGGTATGTGCGTTGAGCTTGCTCCTTAATATATGTGTCGATGAGGAGGGAGTAGGTCTCGGAGTGAATGTTCTCCATCATGATTTGGAAACCGTAGAAGCATCGAGCCTCTGGGACTTGGACTTCGTTGCTGAAACGCTCGAGGAGGTTCTCGTTGACAATGCCATCGGAGGCCGCGAAGAAGGCAAGGACGTGGGAGATGAAGTATCGCTCGTCGTCGTTGAGTCTGTTGTTCCAGTCGTGGAGATCCTTGGAGAGATCAATCTCCTCTGCAGTCCAGAAAGAAGCCTCGGCCTTCTTGTACATCTGCCAGATCTATTGGGATGTTGTTAGTTCTATGGAAAAAAAAAACCTTTACGCGTCGACGCGACTTACCTCGTGGTACTTGAGGGGGAAGAGAACGTAACGGTTCTTGTTCTCGCGAAGCAATGGCTCGTCTGCCTCCATGGCCTGGATCTCTTCGATGCGTGTCAGGGGCTTTGCTGGTGTGCTGACGGCAAGAGACTTCTCAACGAAGACATCTTCACCCTCAACCGGCGCGTGGTTCTCCTTGTTGGTGAAGTCGAGTTTCTTGACAGGTGAGTTCCCGAGCATCTTGTATTGCTCCATTGCAGCTGCAAGAGACTTTGATGGGGTGATTTGGGTAGACATTGTGAAGTTGTGTGAAGGAGGATTGATTAATTGAGGATTAGGTAGAGAGGTGGGAGAGCTGAAGAGTTGAGTGGTATGAGAGTGTCGAGGGAGAGGAAAGGTGGTGTTGACCTCTCTTTTTAAAGAGCACTTTAGCGCGTCGCGTTAAGCCCGAAGTTTGATCCCTGCCTGAAATTTCGCGTTCGGAGCGTGACAAAGGGGGCGGGGCGGGTGGTTGGCGAGGCTGGTGGATTACTTATCAGATCCTGCAGTCCGAGTCTTGGCGATCTGATAACAGAACTGTGCAGGTGGGGGGCTGCTGTGTTTCCTTATTGGACCTCGTGTTAGAATTAAATGACTGATGCTGGCATTTAGGGAGGCAATATCAGCTCACTCTTACCAGCTCACTTCCCAATGATTGACGCGTCACGGACTTACAGTTGATTGAATAATTTATGGTCATGGTTTGTGCTCCACTCCTCGTGATCCAAGTCCTCAGCTTTTCCTTTCCTGTCTGTGCGATGAGATCATTAATGAAACGCGACTAGGTTTTGACGCGCTCCATCTGTGAAAGTGCGTCTACAACAATAACATGCATCTACTCCTGTCTCAATCTACACAAATAATCTCGAATTATTTCAGTCATTCCTCTTTCTTGAACTTTACTAGCTCCTCAAATTGATTTGGACACACTTGACGCGTAGAGACACAAAATTGCGTTTCATTGATTGTTTCCATCTCATATCTATTACATATCTCATGATCATAATTGGTATATCGCTAACAGTTCTTTCCACACAGTCCTGCACAGTTTTTGATGAATCTAGTAACTCCTGTTCGCATTAAAGGAACGGAAAAAATACGCTGGTGCAAATGGTCTCATCGACCCACAAATATAGATACAAGGGCTTCCAGAACCCGATCATCATCCATTCCACTTCGTGAATCGTGATTCAGTATCTGTTCTTTTGGAGAGTAGACTTGGTTGACTTGTGTCGACGAGGCTCGTCCCGGATGACAGCCTCATTAGGAACACGAGGAAGAGGCCCATCTTCTCTTCTACGTTCGCCTCGTTCAACATCAGGCTGCTTGGTCTTGCTCTTGCTGAACCATCCACTTCGACTTTGCTCGTTCATTGGTTCACGGGTAGGAGCCAGGCCATGATCTTGTCTGCGCGATGGTTGGCGAGATGGGACGCGTGATGAGTGTGCAGTTGTTTGTTCTTCTTCGAGCTTGTCGAATGTATCGGGGTCTGTAGGATCAAGTGTTGAAATCCGACCTTGGGCTTTCAAGTTTTTCGACCCTTTCTCACGAAGATAGCTTTCGAGCACGACTGCATTCTTCGTGTTGGCTCTGAACGCCGCATCGACGAGATCACCGACGAATGGGACAAGTCCCACTGCAAAATCCAGTATGATGTTGATCATCATCTTCGACTTGACGGCTGCAGGCAATCCTCCCTCGACTTGTTGACAGGTTCGTAAGACCATCATGGCCATGAAAGCATCAATGACATCACCAATACTGGTAGAAAAATTAGCAGAGACTCTTTTAGGTAGGTATTCTTTAGTAACTTACCCAGGTATAATGCCAATGACGGTACCCCAGCCAAAGTGCAACCCTGCGAAAGAGAACAGGGACATATCGAGTCGGTAGGCTCGTCTCTTAACCTTGGTCAAAATCCTCCCATCGTGTTCTGATATTCCTGGAGGCAATGCCTTGCGTCTCTTCTTGACTTTAGATTTGGATTGACTTCCGTCTAACCGTGTGGCAGGGACGGTCTCGAAGTAGGGATCCTTGGAAACTGTTAGCTATGGAAATATCCCAGATTGCCAAGGAGGGTATGCTATAACACAAACCCCGAGTACAATCAAAGAGGAGATGCCGAAAGAGGTCGCTCTCCTCTGCCGATGTAACTATGAAAGTGTCAGGCTTACCTCTTTGCCAAAGGCATTTTCAAGTCTCTCCCCCAAGATCTTCTTGCTGATGATTTTTGCGATGAATGCTGCCATGATTGCGATGTGGTAGTAGAAAGACGATGGATTTGGGTCGTCAGAAAGTGCGTTGGGCAGACGTCTTTAATAGCTGTCGCGGTGTAGCTGGAATGTTGCGCTGCGCTACGTCTGGATGGCTGCGTGGCAATGAGTGGTCGGCGATGATTGGGAGATGTTTCAAAAGGCGCTTTTGCTTTTGCTCCTCTATAAACAAGCGCTGTACTTCGTAACGTGCAGTGAAGAGAGAGATTGAAGGGGCAAAAGAGAGACTCTTTATGGCTTTATGCTCACCGCAAATAAACTTGTTTCGAGGTCACTCAGAGCTACTAGAGCGATTCATCTGGAGATAGAAACTTGGAATAATCCAGACCAGAAATCGAATGGGAATTAAGCATTGCTGCGCCTACTGACGAGTGTTGGCAGTCCACACACCCGAGCTTTGATCTGCTCACTCTCGGGCGGTTTTGCTCTGCTCTCAACCGCTTCCGCGTTGTGCCAAATGGCTGCCTTTCATCAAGTACTGATGTGTCCTTATCACTTTCGCATGACGCATGGATCGACATTGAAACTTTGTACCCTCGCCCCCTCGCATGCGCCAAGACAGGCCACCAGCCACAGCGCAAGTTCTGTGTGGCTGAGCTCGTGATAGTCGAGTGACTTGTCCCTATGGAGTAAACTGCATTGCGTGGTTGAAGTATCACCACCACGTTTCCTTCCGTTCCATCGATAGCCGGAACTCTCTTAACATCGCGACTCAACACGTACAGTATCTGCGCAAGCATCCTGGACACCCCTCCATCCCTCCATCCCCTAGATCTACGAAGTTCTCGCCCTCGCCAGCACTGTCACCATCTAGACCAGTTTGCTCCTGCGCGTTCTTGCGCGCCATAGTCGCAAGACCCCAAGTAGCCCCAGCCGTGGATATGCTGATCGCAACCTCAAGACAACATGGCAGAGCGACAGATGCAGTTAGAAGATTGTGAGTAGATGAATGGAGTAGCCGAGTGCTGGCAGCAGACCAGCTACTGCTGCAGCTACACTGCTCAGCTTTCTCGCACGCAGCACTAACACTCCTCTCAGGGCTGGACGACCTATGTGTACGCTTTATTATCAATCTTCCGGATGATAACCTGGAATCTGTCGAGCGAATATGCTTCCAAGTTGAAGAGGCGCAATGGTTCTACGAGGACTTCATCCGCCCACTGGACCCGAACCTTCCTCAGTTATCACTCCGAAACTTCTGCATCCGAATCTTCACGCACTGCCCGTTGTTATCTGCTTTCGCTGTAGATGGCCTTCATATGCAGGCCTTCGAGGAGTTTCTTATGTACAAAAAGCGTATTCCGGTGAGGGGTGCGATCATGTTGAACGAGGCCATGGATTCTGCTGTGTTGGTCAAAGGATGGAAGAAGGGTGCCAACTGGAGTTTCCCTCGCGGCAAGATCAATAAGGACGAAGATGATTTGGTTTGTGCGGTTCGAGAGGTGTACGAGGAGACCGGTCTTGATCTGGATGCAGCCGGCCTTATACCAGAAAGAGAAGCAGTGAAATACATTGAGGTCAATCTGAAGGATCAGCAAATGAGACTGTATGTTATCAAGAATGTCCCTATGGAGACCTATTTTGAGCCAAAGGCGCGGAAAGAGATCAGCAAGGTTCAGTGGTGGCGCCTGTCGGAACTTCCAGCCTTCAAGAGGAAAAACCAAGTCAACAGCCCTGAAACAAACACGAACGCAAACAAATTTTTCATGGTTGCGCCCTTTCTAGTACCGCTGCGGAAATGGGTAATTGAGCAAAAGAAGATTGATGCAAGGAAAAGGACTAGCAATCAGTACCACTCGACTGGCGTGATGCACAGTGGATTTTTGACGGAAGAAGATCGGGGAGAGGAATCCGCAACACAGATTCCCTACGAAGTATCTGCATCGGAGTCTACCAGGCATGAAGACGCAAACGAAGCATTGAGCAGGCTTCTCAAGATCCAACCTCCGAGCCAAGGTGTACAGTCCCAAGCCTTGGGGGTAACTTCGTTGCCACAAGCAAACAACTCAGGTCAAGCCCTACTCGCCTTGCTCAAGAGCAATCCAACAAACAGCTCAACAACGATCAATCCCCCTCCACAAAGCCATATGGGACAAATAGAGACTCCGAGAGCAATACCGAATCCATCCTATCAGCAGCAAACTCATCCTCCTTCATTCTCAGAAATGCCGCCCCCGCCTCAATTTCCTCAAGCACAGGATGCCCCCTTCTCTTACCAGATGCCAAACTTTCAGCGACCAAACTATCCGGAACAAATGGTGCAAGGTCGGCCGCCGATGCAGCAAGACCACCTAATGCAAACCCAGCCACAAATGCAGCAATCAAGACCCTTCCACAATCCAAACCCTCATCAATCTCAACACCTGATCCATCCACAGCCTCTTCCTCCACATGTGCAAAGAGCAGTATTCACTGGAGGTGCTATCCAGTCTCCTGCAATACCACATGCTGTTCTACAGGAATCCTTCCAAACTAGCAACCCTGCTATGTCAATGGGCGGCATGATGAATACTCAATTCTCAAATATGCATGTACCTCCATCTCAACATCTGCAAAGAGAACCACCCAAGCTTTCAGGTCACTCATTGGCGTTGCTTAATGCCTTCAAGGGTGGAGATAGGGCCTCCAACGCTCCTGAAGCACATAGATCTGTCCCGCTATCTGTTCCAGGCCCATCTGGCAAGCAAGTTCAACATCATCCACAAGAGCTCCCCGCAGAGCACCTTCAACCACAACAGGCTCCAGTTTCTCATCCTATTGCTCAGCCTGCCTCGAGCCACCTCTCGCCGAGACAGCCACCCAGTGCAACGCAAAAGTCAACTCTGCTAAGCATGTTCAAAAGTCCTGTGGCTCAAATTTCTGCGCCAGTTAAGGTGAATGCAACAGCTCTCCCTGTCAGTAACACACCATCAGCGGTTGAGTTGTCTGCCGTGGAACCATTGTCTACTAGCACCGTCTTCCTGGAGCAAACACAGACTCCTAAAGAGAGTACAAAAGTGCCTGAGCTTAATGCGGAAGTAAATCTGCCTTTCGGAGCCATGTCGATCCTGTCCCGCCCTGCCGAGCAGCAGGGAAGTAAACCACGTCCAGAACAATTTCCTCCTAAACACTCAAACCAGGGAAGTGCAAAGAAGGCTTCTTCTTCGACTGCTGGAAAAGCAAAGAATGTGCAGCCTGTCAACAAGGTATTCCAACCTCAAATTTTGAAGCGTCCTCAACCAGGATCATCAACAGAGCAGATACTGCCCGTGTTGTCTTCTCCTAAAATCGCAAATTTGGCGCCTCTCCCTAATGTTCAAAACCAGGCTTCTACGTTTACCCAGGAGCCTGCATCGCCCGCCTCCCACAAGCAGACGCTACTTTCGTTATTCGGAAAAGTGACACAAGCTGCACCAATACCTGCAGCCAACTCTGCCGCTGAGCGAGTTCCGCAACTCAGTACGGCTGAGACACCTTCGAGGTCTAGAGTCGGGAGCATTGCCTCCGGTGAAACAGCTCTAAGGCGGGGAAGTCAAACTCCTAACTCATCTGCCGACAATCGTTTCTTATTGAGTTATCTGGATGCGATTGTGGGCGAAAATCAGCGTTGAGTCTCGGCTGTACTAACATTATCAGCACGCGTGAAAGGATGTTAATGTCTCTTGACAGTCTAATTGAGAAAGACGTCAGGAATATGTGAACAGTATAACGTATCTATGCAGGAAAATAGATCAAGTTGCTGGGTAATAGCATTCCTGCTAAAGGTCTACCGAGATGCACAAGGAGATGGATAAAAGAAAAACTGAGTGACACGAACTTGAGGTCCTTGTCGATAAATTACATAACCTCTAAATCAAATTTTCCATGAAACCTCAATTTGTATCTCAATTGCACTGTTTTCGTCCTTTTCGTGAAGTCGTTGTCATTTCAAATACAATTCGTTGAGACTACAAGGCTGAAATGCAAGGCTACGGGCTCTCGCCCCAAAATAAAATTCCCGACGACCGAGGCCGATAGCATCACAGTTGTTTCCTTCCCACTCCGTCTCTCCATCCCAAGCTCCTAAGGCACCATCATCATCCATCACGATTCCCAAAATGAAACTTTCACGCGTTATCATATCTCGCTCTCTATTCACTCAACCAAAAACCTCCTTCATCTGTAACATCTGCATCTGCCATTCCATTCCCACTATAACAAACGCATCTCGTTCCTATTCCTCCTCTACAACCACAACCACTACCCCTCCACCACATCCACCTTCATCAGGGTATGCCCTCCTCCCTACCCGCCGTCTTCTATCTCTCCGCGGCCCCGACACAACCAAATTCCTACAGGGTCTCATAACAGCGAACATTACCTCACGCACAACCGGTTTCTACACCTCTTTCCTCACTGGGCAGGGCCGCTTACTCCACGATGTGTTCATCTATCCACAAGTATCAATCACATCTTCATCCGGAGAGATAGAAGGGTGGTACATCGAAATCGACGCCAAGGAAGCACCAGCTTTCGCGAAATACATCAAGCGGTATAAGTTACGAGCTAAAGTGGAAGTGAGATTACTGGATGTAGGCGAGATGGGCCTGTGGAGTTTATGGCAGGGTGAGGAGAGATGGACTGCGCATTCTCTAGCAGGCGGTAAGGACAAGATAATTGCGGGAGAAGAAGTAGGCTGTGAGGATCAGCGCGCCCCGGGTATGGGAAGACGACTCCTCCTTCCTGGAGATACAAAACCAGATGTGGAAATGGAGGAGTCAAATGAAGAAGCGTATCGAGTCCGGCGCTATCTCAGAGGTGTACCGGAGGGTCAGGAAGAGCTGTTTCGAGAACACTCGTTACCGCAGGAGAGTAACATTGATTTCATGGGCGGGATAGATTATAGAAAGGGCTGTTATGTCGGACAGGAACTCACGATTCGCACGCATCATACAGGCGTGGTGAGGAAGCGCGTTCTACCTGTCATGCTATACGGCCTGGGTGAACCAGAGCCAAGTAAATTGGAGTATATTTCTGATAGTCAAAGACTTGAGAAGCTGGGGTTGGGTGAGGGATTGAATGCGAGTTCGATCCCGGCGGAGACGAATTTTGGGAGGAGTGGGAAGAAAGGGAGGAGTGCGGGGAAATGGTTGCAGGGGGTGGGGAATTTGGGGTTGGGGTTATGTAGGATTGAGATGATGACAGATACGGTTGTGCAGGGTGGAGCTGGGGGCTATAAGGAGGGCGATGAGTTTAAGTTGGAGTGGGAAGGTGAGGGGATAGAGGGGAGTAAGGTGGTTAAGGCAAAGGCGTTTGTGCCGGATTGGCATTTGACGAGGCAGAAGGATGCTGGGAAGGTGTAGTAGTTCTGAAAACGTTTGAACCAGAAAGACTCAAACTTGTATAATAATTAAGACAGATAGGCGAAATGTAACGTTTTGTACAACTATTGTACAAACCCATAACAAAAACGAACCTTCATTGGTATAATGTACCGTCAACGCCTTGCTTGAAATCAAATCACCACCTCTTTCTCATGGCCTCTCGAATTAGGTTGCAGAGTCGGCCTCCTCCCGCCGAATCTCTTCCTCTAACCTTGATTTCTCGGCAGCTTTCAATCTCTCCATCGTAGCCGTAAAGTCCTTCCTCTTCGGCGTAGGAATGCTCGGCGAAAAGGAGAATTTCGGGGATGCTGAAGACTTCTCGTCAGCTTTCAATCCTCTGAATATGTCAGGACGTTTGGTAGGAGTAGCCATATTCCTATCTGCAACTTTTGACCCCGATCCTGATCCTGTCCTTCCTTCTACTCCAACGGCTGGTGATTCTGGGTCTAGTGAAACAAAAATGCCACTTTTGCGAGCTTTCTTTTCGGCTTTGCGCTTCAGTTTTGCTTCGCCTGCTTCGCGAATTTTGCGCTCGAGGACGGCTATTTCGTCCTCTTCTTCTTCTGCTGGTGACGTGGGTTGTTCTTTTCCATGTTCGGTTGTCTGGAATGTAGTTTGTGAAGGCGTTGATGCAGCATTTGACTGCTTTGTTGCGGCGGCGGGCTCGGGGTTGGAAGTTCTCATTGCCGCAGACCTTTCCGCTCTCCTCCTCCTTCCCTCCTCCGCCAATCTTTTCATCTCAGCCTGCAACTCAGTCTCTCCCTCCTCTTCTTCCCTCGCTCTCTTCACGCCACCTCTCTCTCTCGCCTCCAACTCCTCCTTCATTGTCCTCCTCTTCCCCTCAAACAGCTCATTTGCCCGCTGCTTCTGCAGTTTCGCCGCCCTGTGACTATCATATTTGGCTTTGAGCTCCTCATCCTCCAAAA
>JBAMDN010000339.1:0-21466 GCA_037074945.1 Tetracladium marchalianum
CACTCTCAACTCCTCATCTAATTCAGCTGTTGTTTTCTTTTCCTTCTTTGGACTTGTGGTCGATTTATGTTTATGAGCTTCTTCATTCGGGCTTGCTTGTGCTTTTGTAGGGCCTTCTGCAGGTAATGCTGATTCTTGTGTCGGCTGTTGCAGCTGCTAGTCGTGTGATGTGTTGGTGTCAGTGATTTTTTTTTTTTTGAAAAATTACAAATGGGCATTAGCAAGATGATACATAGTCTTTTCTTTTTTGAGCTGAGATGAAGCTGTTATGTACACTTACTATTGTCTTCTGATCTTGTATCACATGATTTGACGGGGTTGTCATTGTTCTCATGGGAAAGTTCCTGATGAGCTCGACGGGATGAAAGGCACGCGTTTGTTGAAGGAGGACAAGGGACATGGTGGGTAATTGCTTGAGCAACATTTTGAAATTGATTGAGTTACTGCTGCTCGACCTGTGCAAGACTGCAAGTGTTTCTGATTTGGAATGTTCGGTGCCTGTGGGGGCCGTGTGAATTGTTGTGAGGATGATCTAATTATGTTGCGGGATTTGGGTGACATCATTGAGAATCGGGAATGGGAATGGGGAATTGGCGACGAGATCAGCATCAGTAATTGAATTTTTGAGCAGCCAACTTTGCTCGATCGTGTGTTGAGGTTGGTAAATCACCCGCTAAAAAGGTTTACGAATAGTTTAGAAACGAAAGAAGAAAGAGACGAAAGGATAGAAACGAAGAGATAGACTAAGAAAAGAATTACGAATCCAAAAAAGAAATACCGAGTCATTATTCATTTATCTCGTTCGGGCAAACCTTTATTGAGAGACATTCTTGGTGGCATAATTTCGTGTAATTCTCACACGGCTGCTGGGCTTTCTTATATATATATATATCACTAAATTTGAAGAAAGCAACTTGATCTTCTCATTTCTTCTATCTTTCTATCTAGGGCATACTTTGGAAAGAATCCAATTAATCAATCCCACTCATCATTCATTCATCTTCCGCACCTTCTTTTCTTCCCCGCTTACTACACAATTCCCAACAAACACCGTTCAATCAACTGACATTCCCATCTATCCATCCATCCATCCCTCGTACCCCTATTCATACCACAAAACACCTCTCGATGAGTACCCATCCCAAGCACAACACCTCTCCGATTATTAAATATTAATAATTAACCTCATTCCCCACCTACTTCCCCGTTCTATCACCCACAAGCAAGCAAGTTTAAGAACGCTCAAGCAAAAGGGATCCAAACTCTCGAATCTTCCCTCCCTTTCCCCTTCACACATTTTCCACTCAAAAAATGGGGGGAAAAACCGATGACAAGGTGGAAAGGAAAAAAACCCATAGCGAATGAGGTTATTGATATTATTTTAATCTCCCCGTTGCCCAGGGAGAAAAAGAAGAAGTAAAAAGGTGTTACCACTCATACAAGCAAAAGTCCAACCAGACCACAAAAAACACCACAATATTTCTTTCACACAACGCCGGTTTCTCCTCCGATCCCAATTCAATTGAATCCCCTCACAAAACGGCGCGCCGTCCAAAATGCAAGTTTGTCTCTGGTTCGCAACCAAAATAATATCAAACACCACCACAGCTACCATGTTCAAAAAATAGGGCAACAGCGTGATAAAGCTTTTCAGGCGAAGGGTATCTTTGTGTAGCATGTATGCCGAGCCGACCAGAAAGGATTACGTCTATAACGAAAGCGTCGTCGGCTGTGGAGAAGTGTAAATGTACAAGGTGTGGGTGAGTTTGAGATTACCTGAGCGGGTGCTTGACGTCGTTGACACCGTTGGCAATGACCTCGCGTAATGACCAGCGAGGAGCTTTGATGACGCCTTGAAGACCGTTGGCCTTTTGCCATTCTTTCTCCATCTCGGGTGTAACTCCGTCTGGAAGATTTTCTGCGCCGCCGGCAATACCTGTTGAGAACTTGAGTTGGAGGACATCACCGATCTCGTCGCAGGCTGCTAGTAATCTGTCCATATCATCCTTGTTGTGGGCTGCCGAGACGCAGAAACGGGCACGAGAGGAGATAAGAGGAGTAGCTGGGTAACCGACGATGACAACGGATATCTTTCGACGAAGCATTTCGTGGGAGAATGCAGGCATCTTGGCAGGGTTGTAAAGGACAACTGGGATAATTGGGGAGTCGTCATGACCGTAAACGATGAAACCGAGTCGCTTCAATCCCAAGCGAAGGTAACGAGAGTTGAAAGCGATACGTTGAAGGCGCTCTTCCCCTTGACCTGGAACCAATTCACCGGTGATGATTCGAAGGGCAGAGAGAATTTGCATGAGAACCGGTGGGGTTGGGGACTCGCCGTAGATTGTTCCGGCATTGGTCGATCGGAGTTTGTCGATGATGTGTTTATCACCGGCCACGTAACCTCCGTTTGCACCGAAAGATTTGGTCAGAGTTCCCATGAGAATATCGACCTCTGAAGGATCAATTCCGAAGTAATCACACACACCACGTCCGCGAGGTCCAAGAGCACCAATAGAGTGAGCTTCATCAACGAACAGGCTGTACTTGTAACGCTTCTTCAACGCCAAGAGGCCTGGGAGATCACACATAGTTCCCTCCATCGAGTAAAGACCTTCAACAACGACCAAAATCTTCTTCCATGGTCGGTGAGTTCGGGTCTGACCTTGAGAAATGTACTCGCGGAGCTTCCTCTCCAAATCCGCCATATCGTTGTGCTTGAAAGAGGTAATCATGGCGCCGGAAAGACGAGCTCCAATACGGATAGATGCGTGGTTCAATTCGTCAGAGATAATGAGAGACCCCTTTCCAATCAAAGCAGGGAATGAAGTAGCATTTGTAGCAAATCCCATGGAGAAGACCATGGCAGCTGGCTTTCCAACGAACTTGGCAATGCTGCTCTCAACCTCAAGGGCAAGATCCGAGGTGCCAGTGTCAGCACGGGGACTGGCTGCACTAATACCGTATTTCTTGATGGTCTCCTCCACAGCATCTGCGCAAGGACCTTCTGATTGAGCGAAACCGAGGTAGTTGTAAGAACTCATGTTGAGTGTCTCAGTGTAAGTTCCGGTGAATTGGAAATGCTGGTTAAAATCATCGGTCTTTCGGTCCATGAGCGTAATGTACCTGCCAGGAACCCCAGTGGCTGGACGAGCGAAACAATCGTTGATACGCATCTTCAATCTACGGACGTAGAAATTGTCAAAGTCATTGTTGAGAGCTGCATATCCGTCGGATGCAGTCAGGTATGTGTATTTCTCAGCTCGGAAACGCTTGCCAAAGAAATCTCGGACATGACCAAAAATGATGAGTACCAAGTAACTGATGTAGGTTGTTAAGAGGTAGTATAGAGGTGGCTCATCCTCAACTGGTGCTTCTAGCTTGCCTCCATGATGCTTGCTCACATATCTATGACTCTGGGCTCCGAGAGGACCAAATTGTGCGTCCGCCTTGGCTTGTCTTCTTGCTTCTGCGACCGAGGGTGGCTGGAAGAGCGTGGTTGGAGGTTCGTCCATGTTAGCCTCTCCTCCCTTTGCGGTGGAGAGGGAGATTGTGGGTAACGAGAGCGAAGGCGCGCTGATTATGGGGGAGGGATTGTTCAGGAGGTATTGCTGTTGGGCTGAAACGGCAGAAAGAAGAGCGGCTTGCGCGGACTGCTGCTCCTTCGATTTAGGTGACGAAGAGAAGAATTGTGTCAATCTGTTGGGCTTGGAGGAAGAAGATCTTCGAGTCCTATCGGTGGACGGTGTGGCAACCGTGGTATTGGTAGTCGGGGCAGCGAATGGATTTCGGGGGAGTCTTTGAGGCATCGTGGTCCTGGACTAGGTCGAAGCTGCAGCGAGCAGGCGAATTGTAGAGTACGTTCAAATTCGAGTTGTGCGAATTGATAGAGAAGTATTCAATTAGGTAGAGAGACTGGTCGTTGGTATTACGAAGAAGAATCGAGTTTGTCGAGGGGAGGTTGAGGGGATGGGAACGGTTGCAACAGCGACCGGAAGTCAATTGGCGGCGGAGTCTGCAGCGCAAGGATTGAGGTCAGTGAATGCTGTGTTGATATAGCTGCGGTGCCTAATAACAAATTGGAGAGAAGTGTTTCACGACTTCGTCGTCGTCATTCGGAGGGGGCGGAGGAAGAGCTGTCGTGGCAGAGCAGATGTGCTGCTGGGGATTCAGGAGAAGCTCTCCTTGTCTCGAGCACAAGGGGCTGAGGGGTTGTACCTTGTAGGAGGAGGGGAAAGAGATTGGAATTGGAGCATACCAGTGAAGATACTGCCGTGAGATTGCAATTTGTCGGTCCTGGTCCTCCTGGTTCTGACGAGTCCAAGGCCAAGTCGAGGGTTTGGGGTTTTTTCGCAGTTTTCGGGGAGGTGGTGAAGTCGCGACTTTAGTGGCAAGAAGCGGTGACAACCACAGTATTGACAGCAACAAAAAAAAGCTGGGCAAGTCAATCTCACAAACTAACCAAAGTTTGCAGATGTGCTGTATTCACAACACAACGTCGAGAGGGCAGGGCGAAGGGAGGACAGAAGAAGAGCAGGAGCAGGAGACGGAGACGAGGGAAATGTCCGGAGCTTTCAATGGTCTGAACTTCAGCGTGCGAGCCCCACGATAAGTCATCGAGCAGTAATAATAATCTCAATCTCTTCCATGCGCCTTCGCCCGGGGCATCCGTCGCAAATTGCGATCCTGACGACTTGCATCCACACGTGTGAGACGGCCACTGATTCGCCCGCTGCAGTGCCGACCACCACGGGAGCGGTCGCTGTACCAGGGTCTGAGGCGCTGGGCGTTAGGCCCTGCGAGCTCTTGCTCGGTCAGCTCGGACAAGACAGGAATTTTGCGCGACGAGAAAAGGAGCTTCAATCACCGATGCACCGATGCGCCGATCGATGCAGATATGCATGCATAACTCGAACTTCTTCGTCAGTTGTGCTTGGTGGTGGTCAGGTAAGAAGGATCATAAGGGGCCTGTGGATTTATTTGATCTGATATTAAACGTTCCACCAAAACAATAGCAACAAGTTCAACAACACTTTGCAATGGTACGCCACCAATGACAACAACACCTCGGCCAAATTACCATTGTTGTTCAAGGTACTCGATATGTACACCTGCGAATCCTTCGATCTCTGCCCATTATTCTGGTAGAGCGAGGTACCTGTTCCTGACGGATGCGAGGCGATCTTTGCTGACTGCTGGGCTTGACTTTAAGGCTACCCAGGTCATGATCTCATCCCGCCAAAACCGAAGCTTCCGACATCGTACCATCTTCACATCTCCAAGCTGCTGCTGAGTGAGGCACGGAGAACTGAGTTTATTTATGAAGGCTGCATCACTTCTTGCCCAATGGTACCCTCCATGCATGTCTGGGAGGGATGTCCAGATAAGGTTACTGAAGCAATACCTTCAAGAAACCCACCTACTTTATCTACACTCCTCGATATTAAACTCGGAGAATTCTTCTACTGAACATATACAGTACACCACTTCTTCCGCCCATCTTTTCGGACTTCAGATAACACCGTGCTGTAACCGACTGCACGCACTTCCGGACTGCAGACAACCTTATTTTAAAAATTGCCGAGTTCGCGACAAGCAGTACGCGTTTACTCAGGGATGGTCACCAGGCATCACGCACAGTGATGGCTTGGGAATGACATATCTAACATCCATATTGAGGAATTGCTGCATAACCGATGCATACCAGCGTGTGTTCATAGCCAACTCACAGGCGAACCTGTCTCTGCTCGAAGGCGTGTGACCTTCAAATACCACCTAAGATCTTCACACCTACTCCGGTATTCAATACCCCTATACTCCATCTATCTATCAACAATATCGCGTAGGCACAAGTCATTAACATGGAGCAATTTCTTTCTCCTGGCTCTCACATCTAGTCAGATAACTTCAGACATTATTAATATTCATGTGGCAAATGGTTTCGGGTCGTATTTCATTGTAGCAGCAATCAAAGGAATTATTTCAAGGTATTGCCGAAGTCCCTTGATCGACCGTCTACAACTTTCCCAGGCATGGGAAATACAAAAGATCAATATCACGTGGGTATGAAGCGAGATCATTGACTCGCCTCAAATTCAAAGAACAAAACACAAGGAGAATATTTCTTTAAAGGCATTTTGAAATTCAAACGTCTTAAGCTTCTCTTTCTTTTATTATTATCACTATTCAACAATCCTCCTCCACATTCCGCTTTCCTTGCCGCCAAACGCGCGCTTTCGGTCTTGGCAGCAACCCACTATGCCGAAGCTGGCCTCCCACCCTTTCATCGGAACTCAACATTTTTGATCCACCATCAAGAATTTCTCAAAATCTTCTCCCATTGCATCTCAGTCTCTGTTACTCTATTCTCTCAATTGACTCTGGTATACTCGACACTCCTTGATTCACGCATTTAATATCTCTTACCCCCTTGCATCATGACAGACACGCCCAATTCCGTTCAATCCCTGGCGGTATCCCTCGATGAGCCAACAGAGCTATGGAGACATCCCAACCCACAGGAAACTCAGATGTGGGAGTTCAAGACGCTGATTGAGGAGAAATATAATGTGAGATTCAGGGATTATCATGAGTTGCATCGGTGGTCGGTGGAGAATGTGGGGGAGTTTTGGGGGAGGATATGGGATTGCACGAATATCATTTCGAAAGGCGAATTTGAGAAGGTGAGTGAGCATAGAGCATTCGATAGCCATTTGTTTGCTCGAGTTTCAATTTTCGGTGTTTTGCTTTGAGATTTTCCACTCTTTGCTTTGGGAAGATGCGATGCCGGATGAGTTTTCAGACGCATTCTGATTACCGAAGAACCGTGAGGCGTATTTGCCGAGGTCATATTTTGAGCTATTGCACGACCACAATGTGGTAGTATTCTGGTAGGAAATGGGAACTTTGGCAAATAGACTGAAAAACCGCGAATCCTTTTTGTCTATGTTGTTGTTTACGTTCTCAGAGTACTCGCTTAATCTCATGTGCTGTAACATGAATCACGACTCGCCTCGCTAACCCTTTCCCAGGTCCTTGATGGAGACGCAACCATGTTTCCCCGCCCAGATTTCTTCGCTGGAACCAAACTCAACTTTGCAGAAAATCTGCTTTATCCAAAACTTGCATCAAAATTTCCGCCAATCAAGGATGATGACATTGCAGTTATCGACGCCAATGAAGCATCTTCTTGCGAGATGACTTGGGGTGAATTGCGGACAAACGTGCGGAAGTGTGCGAATGCGTTAAGGCCATATCTCCAAGTTGGTGACCGAGTTGGTGGGTTCCTGGGAAATCATGCCATGACGGTAGTGGCCATGTTAGCCACGACTTCTCTCGGGGCTATTTGGACAGCCATCAGTCCGGACACGGGTGTTGCGGCAGTATTGGATCGACTTGTACAGATCGGACCGAAAGTTTTATTTGCTGATAATGGAGTTCGATATAATGGCAAAGTGCACGAGAGTATGACGAAAGTCCAAGAAATTACCAAAGCTCTAGTGACACTGCAGGCGGTGGTGCTTTTTGAAAGTGTGGAAGGGGTTGATTGTGCGATCAGCCAAGAACATTTACCACCAACATGCAAAGCATATAAATACCAAGACTTTGCGACAGACTCAAAATTCATACCGTAAGTCCATCATTTTACTTCGAAGTGTTTTCATATCTAATACGCATGATAGGTCAGAAGAATATCCAGAAGAATTTGTATATCTCCCACCAAGTCACCCAATTTATATTCTCTATTCTTCCGGTACCACTGGAAAACCAAAATGCATTGTGCATTCTGCACTTGGCACCCTTATCCAACATAAAAAGGAGCACATCCTACATTGCGATGTCCTCCCTCGCGATCGATTCTTTTTTTACACCACAACCACCTGGATGATGTGGCATTGGCTCGTCTCGGGTCTAGCCGCGGGGGCAACTCTCGTTCTTTACGACGGAAGTCCATTTTTCCCTCATGGAGACCTCTCAATGCCAAAACTTATCGCACAACATAACATTAAACAATTCGGGACATCCGCCAAGTATCTCAGCATTCTCGAACAGCGGGAGGTGAAACCTTTAGACCGAGGCATTGATCTCTCATCCTTAAAAGCAATTTACTCCACAGGTTCTCCACTTGCACCAAGCACATTTAGATACGTTTATGACACCTTCCCCAAAGATTTGAACTTGGGGAGTATCACCGGAGGAACGGATATCATCTCCCTCTTCGGCGCACCCTGTCCCCTCCTCCCCGTCTTCGTGGGAGAGATCCAATGCGCCGGACTCGGAATGGACATCTGCGCACTCGGCGCACCAACAGAACCACGCATCACCGACGGTTCACCGGGTGATCTCTTCTGCATGTCTCCCTTCCCCAGCCAACCTGTCACCTTCTGGGGCATCGACGGCGCCGAAAAATACCGCAAAAGCTACTTTGACGTCCTCCCTGGAAAATGGCACCATGGGGATTTCGTTTCCTTCAACCCCGCAACAGGCGGTATGAAGATGCTTGGACGAAGCGACGGAATCTTAAAACCGAGTGGTGTACGCTTCGGTTCAGCTGAAATATACAACGTCCTCTTGAAGCATTTCTCACATGAGATCGAAGACGCATTATGCATTGGACGAAGACGAGAGACAGATGACGACGAGACGGTCGTGCTCTTCTGTAAGATGAACAACGGCACCCCATTGAATGAGGCGTTGGTGGGCAGGATTAAGAAGATGATTAGAAAGGAGTTGAGCGCTAGACATGTTCCCGGCTTTGTGGAGAGGTGTGAGGAGATCCCCGTCACGACGAATGGGAAGAAGGTCGAGGTGGCCGTGAAGCAGATTTTGTGTGGGTTGAATGTTAAGACGAGTGCGAGTGTGGCCAATAGTGAGTGTTTAGAGTGGTATAGAGAGTGGGCGAGAACGCATTAGATGCAGATGATGAGATTAAGAGGTGGAAGATTTAATTATATATTGGAGAAGAGGAGAACGTTCACACGTTACTCGCAAATTTTTAAATTTTGTGTATTTCACATAGATGGAGGTTCAGAAATTAAACGCATATATTTTGTTTACCGTCTTTCAGAGTCACCTGCCTTTAATTGTAAGATTACTCCCCAGGTACGTACCCGACCGATCGATCAACGGCTTTTAAGCTTCTCTTCGCCAAGTCTTTGTCAGACGTTTAAGATTCAACGGTCTTGGCATGCACACTCGCTCTTGGGAAATAGGAGTAGCGACAAGATTCTTTTAATTACCAAAAAGAGGCTCGAATACATATCAAAATACTTCTTCGGCTCTCATTATGATGTTCAATCTCTGAAACATCAATTGAGACGTTGTAATGGACTTCGGACATTTAGCGAATGCGATCTATGTCGTCACCACTTTCTCGCTTCCCCTCGCTCCTGCATGTGCAGTTTGAAGCATACCTTCTTAGCTTAGCTCCGTACGAGGAGGAGTTCAAATATCGAAATCGCACGACCTTCTCACGGCATCAATGTTTTATTTTACAGACAATTAATTGCCCCTTGACTTCAAACTCAAACATACAGTATCTCAAAATGACACTCCTCAGCGCCCTGCTTCACGCCACCAACTTCCGCAACCCCTTTTTACGGACTCTCGTCCCCTCTATCTCAGCAGCCTTCGCCATCCAAGCCGCCACGGCCATCCCATCCATCCTCGCGCAGTCCGAACGATTCTATGATCTCTCCGGCTCGCTGACGTATCTTTCCGTCACGGCGTTGAGTTTGTATCTCCCGACCATGCGAGCGCGTGCCGCGGCGGAATTGGCTGGGAAGGTGAAGCCTGAGTGGCCGGGTTTAATTGATGGATTGTTGGGGAAGGGAGGTCCGGTGGGTCTGAATTGGAGACAGGTTGTTCTTAGTGCGGCGGTGAGCGTGTGGGCTACGAGGTGTATGTTCTTCCTCAATTTCCATCTCTTCTGTGTCAGAATAATCAATGTGGTATCGGAAACATGCATATCACGTGCTTCTAACTTTTTATCTTTTTGACATCATGCTCTGCAAGAACGAGCTACTAACAAGATCAAATAGTGGGAACGTATCTGTTCCAAAGAGTAATATCAGATGGTCATGATTCGCGCTTCGACGAGATCAAAAAATCACCACCCAGATTCGCCGGTGCCTTCTTTGCCCAAGCTTGTTGGGTGTCCCTCTGTCTCATGCCCATCCTCGCCGTAAACTCCATCCCACATGCCCTCTTGTCCACCCTTCCTGCCATCCAACTAACAGACATCATCGGCCTAACTCTCTTCGCCGGCGGTCTTGCCTTCGAAGTAACCGCCGATCGCCAGAAAAACGCATGGGTCAATGAAAAGAAGAAGAAACTCCACGATGAGGATTTCTTGACTAGAGGTTTGTGGTCGAAATCAAGACATCCAAATTATTTCGGGGAGAGTACGCTCTGGACTGGTCTTGCAGTTGCGTCGGCGGGGGTGTTGGTCGGGAAGGTAGGTAGAGTGGGCATGGGCCTGGGAGGGAATTCGGTACTTGCTGGTGTGGTGGGGTTGGGTCTGTGTGCGGTTAGTCCGGCGTTTGTGTCGTTTTTGTTGTTGAAGGTTAGTGGAGTGCCGTTGAGTGAGAAGAAGTATGATAAGAAGTATGGTGATAGGAAGGATTATCAGAAATGGAAGGAGGAGACGCCTGTGTTTATTCCCAAGTTTTGATCGAGCTGGGATGCAGTTTTATGGTAGATCATGCAGATGCTCGTTACAGATGATTGATGTCGATTGCGCTTTCATCTTCATGAGTGGCAATGAAAAGTAGATAATTACTCAGAAGAAAATAACATTTTCCGTTGTTATTGCCGATAAATGGAGAAAGAAAGTAAAAAGTAGCAATTTTATGCTTGTATTTGTGGCGCAGATCGTCAGATGTTAAGCGAGCTCAAATGTAGACCACGCCAGATCTCTTACCAGTAAAACCGAAGGAGAGCGAAACACTACCTGATTGATACTGACAAACAGAAGTGCCATAAATTCAACCTATCAAATTCTCACATTCGCAGAAATCTTGACATCCTCGTCCCCTTGGACCCCGCTATATATCATACCCCTCTTCCTCCTGTTTCGATTCTCAAGTTCATCAGTGCAGAAGCTTTACGTGTTCTGAAAGATGAAAACATCACAAAGCATCAGATTTATTTCGGGATTTTTTTCCCCTGAAGATTCTTTCTCGAGAAAGAAGACGGGAATAGAGAAGGATGAGTGGTGGGTTTACATCATGTCCCGGTCCTCGGCAGAAGGCACGAAAAGACAACTTCAAACCACCGTGGCTAGGAAAGATCTCACAAATCTCTACTCTACTTGCTCTGCAATCCCGGAGATACTATAGTGTGCTAGTACTCCCCCCATTCTTCATTGATCTCGTTCATCGTCCTTTCCCAAATCGCATCCTTCTCGGCCATCCACTCCTCACGACGAAAATTATCTGGGTATCCATAGGTTTCTCTGAGGATCTTTTGCATTGCTGGATTCTTTGAATATTTGAAAAAGCAGAGAGTCAGCTGAGTAATGTTTCTACGGCACTACTGTAATGGTGAAAGAAACAGGTGGAGGAATAAACGACGTACCAAAAACTCATGAAATCTCTCATCAACAAAATCAAGAGTCTCATCATGTGTGTCATGTGGAATCAGTGACAAAGAACGAATTCGCTCAAGATGACGCCGCAAAAACGAAGGAGCGTGGCTGGCGATACCGTTTCGATAGTGTCTTTTGTTCTCTGGCTTTTCAAGCGGGTGGTGATTTTCGTGTACACAGAGTGGTCCAGCGAGTCTGATGACATCTATCTATTCTTCAGCTTAACTCAATTTAAGCCTCAGGTGATTTTGAAATCCAAAAAACAGAGAAAACAAATCCTTACTCTCCCTCGTATCCAAGATAATACTCGTCCCATATATCATACAACTCGTCAACGCCACATCCTGCCTCTCAACGGCACTTCCCTCACCCATCCTCGCATCCGCATCCCTCCCCCACCGAAACAAGCCCTCATCCAAATACCTTATCTGCGGCGAAGCCGGAAAAACATTAAAATTCAATCCCCCATTCGAAGAAAGTTTAACATAAGGAAGTTTTTTGATGAGTGAGATTACGGCTGGTTCGAGGTTGTATTCTTCACAGAGACTTTGGGAGATGGGGTGGCCTTGGGTTGGCGCCCAGTCGATTTGGGAGGAGGAGGCGATGTAACCGAGATGGAGGAGGAGTTGGGTTATTTCTGTGATAAGATGAAGGATTTCGGATTCATTGTAGGGTGTTCGGAGGTTGTATTCTGTGAGCCACTCGGTTTGCGGGGGCCAGCGGGGTGCTGGATAGGGTGATGGGCCGTTGACGATGGTGGAAGTCATGAATTGCGAAATGAATGGAGAGTTGATGGATGTATAAATAGGTATTTGAACTGGCATGAGTAGAAATATGTGGGAGAGAACGGTTTGAACAGTGTTTTTGAGGTTGTTCGTGAGAATTGGTTGAGGTGTTGTTGTTGGTTTGCTTCCAGGCATCCAACGGCCAGCTGATTTGACTCCAGCGCATATTAACCCCACAAAAGTTCCACTTTTCGCACATACCCGTGAATCGAAAAGGGCAAAGTAGGAGAAGTATACTTTATCGTACTATATACATAAGACATTAGTCGAAGACCGAGGGAATGTATCCGAGAGAAAATGGAAGGTTTTCGTCGTGCAAACAACCCTTCCAAGACCAAAAGGAACTTCATTACTAGAGACATTGAGGAAGTAGTCTTCAAGAATGAAGCAGAAAGATGACAGAAGGTTCCTCAACACTATGGCATATCAGGCTGTGATCCTGGGCTTGGTTTTAGGTATGCTGGAAAGTTTCGGTGATAATGATTCGAAGAGAATGTATTAACCCCGATAAGGCCATGAGTAAAGACAGAAGGAGGAAAATATACCAGATGAGTATAACCGAATTCGAAGCTGTCTTGCTCTGATTTGCGATTTCTTCCCTGTGACGAGGCAGGCATTTGTTAGACTGTTGTGCGGTAGCAGTCGATACATAAGATACGCTTGAGGTCTGGGGAACGGCAACTGAGGATGGCCAGTCGGCGAATTGAAGCGCAACACACTCTCTGGAATTGATTTGCTTGGCTCCTGGCGTCCGAGACGCGTTTCGGGGTTTTCCGTCTAGGACACCTTTGAACTCATTTAGGCAAGAAGTGAGATGTTGCTTTTTGGTAGACCCAACTTCCAACTAATATAGTAAGGCCCAACTCTCGGAAAGCTTACCATGTGTTCGAGGTACCCGGAAGCCCCGGTGGACTTTGAAGAAAAGATTGCATGCACTCTTGCTCGAGGAAATTATTCTAGGTCGCTCCTGATCTGGATGCGTCTCGTAATAGAATAGCAACTGGATTTCTGCATGAATCTCTCCCCGGATATTCAGTAGTTTCTTAATATGACCAGGTTCAATATGGATGGTTCGAAAGAGTCGATATGATACGTCTCGCACAGCACATATAAGTCCTCGGGCTATAGAATAATAGTACTTGCCCAGCTTTGAGATCGATTCGAGAATGTGTAATGTAAGGCTTGGATCAATGTCCGCATTCTTGAGTATTGAATGAGAAGTATCGAGTTGTGCCATGTCGTACGCTTTCTCCATAATTTCCATCACCACGTCGATGCCTGCTGTAGTTTTTACATCATCTTCTCTGAGCTTCTTAAGCTTGGCGAATGTTAGAGATAGGTCTTCTGCGCCTCTTTTCAACGAATCCAGGATTTTATTTGGTTGGCATTTAGCGATATCATCAAGGATAGCACTCAACTGGCCTACAACATGCGTTCTCCCAGATTTGATGTTGCCATGTCGGGATCGTAAGCGTGAAAGGATGCGAGCAAGATCCATTGTGACAATTTGTCGGAAGGGATTGTTTGTATCATCTGCTCTTGAATTTCCTACACAACATATTATTAGTTCAAACTCAGCATAGCCTATTAAAGATGCACCTCGACGAGCGGCCTCCATCATAAGTCTAGAAGGAATTTTGAATCCATCTGTGATCTCAACAAGATCCCCAGAATTGGATGCAAGTCGAACCGTGACCTCCTTGCCACTCGCGTGCTCTTGAAAACAATTGCCAGTCATTACTCTGTTGCAATCCTTCACAGTAGCAGCAATGAAAGCAAGGTTGCTGGCAATTTCTTGCTCCCGTGAAATGCTCAGGCGATGAGATGACTCGATCGACTGGCTTGAAGAGTTCTCTTCGGGAGTCTCAACGACTCTTCGAACTCTCCCCAGCTGCTTGATTGACTGAGAAAGCTCTGCTCTGGTGATCGCGTTATTCCACATTCTGACCTACATCCTGTAATCTTTCCTCTCGATAAACCTCAAATTGCAGGAGAAAAGTAATATGATACCGTGTCCAAAGTGAATGAGTTAAAATCTGGACTAGCAATACGAACTCAAAACTTGGAAGAAGGAAACACGCCCAGGAGAAAAGAGACTTCATTGTAATTTATTCATATTGGAGTGAATGAGGAGCGAAACAATTGCAAGAACATTTGCAAATCGCAATTCAAAACATGACTGGACTAACATTCTCTTAAACACCAGACGTTCATCACCTCCTGCAGGCCATGCTAGCGATCAGAATACAAGCCTTTCAACATAGTGCCATATCTAAAAGCGAAATGACCCAGTACTTGCATGCATTCGAGTAGGACATCAAGCCTGATGCAGTTGGCTGCACGTACTCTATGACATCGTTGTGTCGTTGGACATGCATCAACTCGGTGACCAGCAAGCGGCATGACATGGCAGCAAGCTCACTTAAGAAGTGAGGGGTTTCTCTCACAATTATCTGCAAAACATAATGCATTGTCGTTTGCGAAGGGTACAAGTGAAAATTGTAGAAATATGAAAGCGAACTGAGAAAACAAACGACAGAAACGACCTGACGTCGAGAAATGCCAAGGATTCAACTTGTAACCTTGGCAGAAGTTGCTCTCTCCAAATAAAGAGAAAAAGAATAAGAGAGAAGGGAAAAAAGACGAAAAGAGAGACGAAGAGAAAGACGGAAAACAGAGACGACGAGAGTTCGACGAAGAGAGCCATTCCTGCAACAACACAGCCTTGCCAAGCCAACGCTACCACCCTCCACAAAAACGCAGCCTCGTCTTCAACATTCACAACCTCTCACCCTCATTGCGCCACAAATACCATAACAAGACGAGCACAATCCATTGCGAACTCGATTGTACTCTGCGCACGCTTACACGAACCCCTCAATTTTGCTATCTGCCACTTGCTTGTTCGCAGAAAACAACGAACCCTCCCAATCTTGCAGAACCAACAATTCAATCCAAACCAAGCAAGGCACACGACACCACCACCCTCCTACACTCATAGATAACACTCCACAACCTCGGTTCTCAACTTTGTCGGCCCTCTCTACGAAGCGTCTACAGCTTCTCAGACACTTTCACTTCCTATCACGAGGTTTCTGTGAGAGCAACACACAAATAAACACAATGTCCTCCTCCTCTAGACCCGCTACACCAGTCCGCCTCCCAAAAGCAGCTGGCTCATACGCTCCCTCGATTGTAGATCCAGAACTTCGCTCGGAAATTAATTCGCTCTTATTGCAGGGTGGGCATATCATTAAGTACCGTTTTTCTCCCTATCTACTTTCTCGTTACGCCAATTGCTCTTCTAGCAATCCACCCTTTCAACCACCCACCCCCAGACCGAAACCTCAGCTTACACCAATTCCACATCCAACCCATAAGAAAGAACCAAACTAACCTTGCCTCCTCCGCACCCGCAGAATCCAAGAAACCCTCCTCCACGCGCTCCAACTCTCCCCCACCAACTGGCCCAGCCTAATCCAAACACACGCACTCTCGCTCCTCCGTTCGGGGGAAATCCACACCTTTCCCGAACTTATGGCACGCGTGATGGAAGATATAAAACTCGACACCGAGATGTCTCAATCACCTAACAATCAAAGCGGTGGGGGCAAGGGAGGAGGGAAGGCGAATGGAAATGGTACCACTGGTGGTACTGATAGTGGGACTGGTGATGGTGGGGGAGAAAAGGGAAGAGGGGAAGATGGACAGAGTTTAGCGCTGCCGGCGGCGGTGGTGGAGGAGGGTGTTAGGGTGACGAGAGAGTGTCTGGAGGTTGTGTGTGAGTTTCAGCCTTGATGTTCTTTCTTCTTTCTGGCTTGGGGAAGGAAAGGGATTTGGGTTGGGAATGCGACTTTACGATGTATACTGTGGCGAATGATGGGTGGTGGGAGGTGTAAGAGTGGCTGCTTGTGTTCAATATTCCTTCCCCTTCTGAAAGAAAGAAACTCGTGGACGAGATGGAGGGTCATCCCATCATGTTTCTTTTTCAGTTGCTACTCCACTAAAGTTTTAGCTGCGTACAGTAGATCGCTACCTAGGCGTTATCATTCTCGATCGAGAGGCGTTACTGGCGTTCTGGGGATTGCGGGACTTCATACGATCATGGAAATTTAATCTAAAGAATCTTCCCTATTTAAAAGGCCATAAAAGTAGATGAATTGATTGATAGTCGATCGAAAGTAGTTATAAAGAGTTGAAGAATATTACAGAGACTTAAGCAAACAAGACAAATCGTTGAGAAGGTCGCATGAGATGATGCTACATAAACTTCCTATCGGTGAATGATTTATTTGATAGGACTCATTTGTGATTGATGTGCAGATCTTTTGATTTTTGCTGTCTTGCCACTAAAAAAGATGTACTGCAATTTCGTCTGAATAGTGCTGTGGTAACTTTTCACGCAAGATCACATTTTTAATCAGCACAAAAACACTCGAGTGTTGTAATAAAAGAATTCTATGATTTTATTGGCTAACCTCTTCCTACCCAGACTCTCTTGAGACGCATGCAAGAAGGAAAACAGACGAAGCATTCAAGTCATCAAGTGTGAAGTTCATAAAAGAAAAGAGATAGAAATCTTGTGCTTTACCCCGCCAATGATAATGATCTGATGCTAAGAAGAAAAACCACGCCAAACATTCAAAGTTCAAAGCGTATCAAAGATTCAAAGTCTAGCTAGCTAGTTTCCCCACCCCCAACCCAGCCATTGAGTGTCCACGCCGTTTGAGGTTTTCATGATACAACGCAAAGGAAATTAGTGTACAGATTTAGTCGTAGAGACTGTCATCATTTCCACCCTCCCCAAAGTTACCTCCTGATCCTCCGGCAGCATCAGCAGCGGCACCTGCCTCAGGGAACTTAAAGAATGCACCAGGTCCTGAGCTCTTCATGCTTTGTGCGAATGCCTCATAACGACGGATCTCGACATCAGTGACTGAACGTCTCGCGCTGGCCATGGCCTCCTCGAAGTGAGCCTTGGTCAATTGAGGAACTGGATCTTCAGCATCGTCATCCTCCATATCGACATCCTCACCAGCAGCTTCACGAGCCTTGCGGCGCTCAATATCCAACGAGATGGCCTCTTTGATGGCCAACTTGACAGCACGTTGAGTGATGAAGCCCAAATCGGCACCGGAGAAACCGTGAGTGCGGGTTGCGATGTATTTGAGATCGACATCATCAGCGACCGGGGTCTTTCGGAGTTGAGCCTTGAGAATACCAGCACGAGATGTCTCATCAGGAAGAGGAACGTAAACAAGGGTATCGAGGCGTCCGGGTCTGCAAAGAGCGTTATCAAGCTGCTCAGGTCTGTTGGTGGCACCAATAACGAAGACGTTCTTCTTGGAGGTCATGCCATCCATTTCTGTTTAAAGGTTAGCTTTGGGTCTCGCAATATCTAGATTAAATCTTACCTGTCAAAAGTTGGTTGACAACACGATCAGAAGCTCCACCAGCATCTCCATTAGATCCACCTCTAGACTTGGCAATGGAATCCAATTCATCCAAGAACACCACACAAGGGGCTGCAGCTCGTGCCTTGTCGAAGATGTCACGAATGTTGCTCTCAGATTCACCAAACCACATGCTCAACAACTCAGGACCCTTAACGGAAATGAAATTGGCAGAACACTCGTTGGCAACAGCCTTTGCAAGCAAGGTCTTACCGGTACCAGGTGGGCCGTAGAACAGGACACCACGGGATGGGGAGAGACCAAACTTGAGGAACTTCTCGGGGTGGTCGACTGGGTATTGGACACTCTCAATAAGCTCGCGCTTGACCTCCTCAAGTCCTCCGATATCGTCCCAGCGAACATTGGGAACTTCGACGACTGCAACCTCGCGAAGAGCGGACGGGTTGGAAACGCCAAGAGCAAAACGGAAGTTCTCCATAGTAACTCCAAGAGAATCGAGAACCTCGGCATCAATGGTATCCTCATCGAGATCAATGAGATCCATCTTCTCACGAATTTGCTGCATGGCGGCCTCTGAGCAAAGAGATGCAACATCAGAACCGACATAACCGTGAGTCTCGGAGGCGATTTGCTCGAGATCAACATCCTCACCCAACTTCATGTTCTTGGTGTGGATTTGGAGAATCTCAAGACGACCAGTTGGATCTGGGATGCCAATATCAACCTCACGATCGAAACGACCGAAACGACGGAGAGCAGGGTCGATTGAGTTAGGTCGGTTGGTTGCAGCCATAACCACCACGTTGGAGCGGGCCTTCATGCCATCCATAAGGGTTAGCAATTGTGATACAACACGTCGCTCAACCTCTCCGTTGGTCTTGTCACGCTTGGGTGCGATAGAATCGATCTCATCAATGAAGATGATAGCTGGCGAGTTCTTCTCGGCTTCCTCGAATGCCTTTCGTAAATTCGATTCGGACTCACCGGCCATCTTTGACATGATCTCGGGACCGTTGATCAGGAAGAAGAATGCACCAGTCTCGTTTGCCACGGCTCGGGCCATGAGAGTCTTACCAGTACCTGGAGGACCAAACATGAGCACACCCCGAGGAGGCTTGATACCGATCGACTTGAAGAGTTGAGGGTGTCTCAATGGAAGCTCAACCATCTCACGAATCTGTGCCATCTGCTTTCTGCAGCCACCAATATCATCGTAACCGACCTCGTTCAAATTTCCTTCCTCATCCTCACGTTGAATTGGCTCGCCTTCACAGTGGATGACTGTGTCTTGGGCGACAATACCATACTCCGGGGCATCTACCTCCACAACCTTGAATTCGACCTGTCTCATACCACCTCGAACTGTGAATAGATCGCCTTGTCGTACAGGTCTGTAGGCTTCGCGGAAATATGGGGCAAGGAAGACATCGAAAAGGGAGCCAGTGAGGCCTTCGACGGTATCTGCGATTGGGAGGACAGCAATGCGCTTGGCCTGTGGAAAGGTTAGATCTTGAAAGTAAATGTTTATTAATAAAGGAAACTTACATATTTGATATCCGGGCAAGGGTGAACTGTGATCATATCACCATGCTTAACACGGAGGTTGTGTCTGACCACACGATTCATTCGTGCGCTTCCATCATCAAGCTCGTCATCGGCCAACACAATGAGAACGGTATCCTTGCGCTTCTTTCCCTTGACGAGGACGGTATCA
This sequence comes from Tetracladium marchalianum, assembly GCA_037074945.1. Taxonomy (NCBI): domain Eukaryota; kingdom Fungi; phylum Ascomycota; class Leotiomycetes; order Helotiales; genus Tetracladium; species Tetracladium marchalianum. The sequence continues at coordinate 19,501 of JBAMDN010000339.1, forward strand.
CCACGGAATAGCTGCAATGCCTCCATGGTGTTGTTGGAGAGGGCGATAACGGAGTTATCATCGTTGATGGCATCGGTGACCCTATTTGACTGTCAGTGTCTCACCAGGCAGACCGGGCCTTCTGCAGATACATACATCAAGCTGTTTGGCTTCTTCTTCTTCTTGAGAATCGCGGTTGCGGTATCCTCAGCCTGGCGATGGGTTAGCAAATAAACTTCAAGATCGATGGGCTGGCCGGGTGGCGGATCGACATACCTTGATATCTTTCTGTTCCTTGCCAGAAGGATCACTGCAGAGATGATTAGATTAGTATCGGATCTGGTGGGGATGAAAGCTTTTAAGCCATGCGTACTTGAGGTTGACCTTCTTCTTGCTGTCAATAGGAGAGCCCGACATCGTGAAGGCTGTGGGCAGGATGTAGTTGCTTGGGTCGTTGAAGTGTCCTTTCTGACGTTGGACGGGATGGGGTGGTGTATCAACAAGGGAAGATGTTGAAATGTATTTCGATTCTGCAGGAGATGTCCAAGATACAGAAGTTGTCAAGTTGTGACAATGTAGAAGGTGATGTTTGGGGGATGGAGGTTGTGTTGGAGGAGGAGATCGGTGTTGAGATATTTGGAGATCTGGAGGGAGCTCGTTCCTGAACCGAGTGACGGCACTGGAAGCAGCTGGAAAGCACTTGTCGCTTACCGAAGCGCGCAGGCAGCTGGCTCGACGTAACCTGGGGCGGTGAGTGCCTACGCTCGTGGCAGAATCAGGCGCGGAGCCTCACCTCACCTCAGCTCTGTTTCAAACTTCATTTCAAGCGCCTTTGACACAGGTTGCTGGACATATAATCTTGAAAGACAAGGAGAGGTACTGAAGTTTAGAAGATAATTTACATATTCTGGCAATCTTCTATTATGCGTTACAAAGGTTTCTTTCTCAGTTTCGCCCTCGAAGGTCACGTGGCGTTGGATTATCAGATGTTTGTGTCCTTGGCCTGCACCGGCTTCAACCTAGTGTGAGGAAAGGTATGCCATTCAGTGCCATCAAGTTTCAATCTGAGTGTTCCTTGCCATTCTACCCTTATCTTCCCTTCGTCGAGTCTTCTTTCCCCAGATTTAGGGTCACAGAAACACCCAAGCATGTTAAGCTTACTTTACCTGGTGGAAAGCTGTCTGCTAATTGGCCAGACGGCTACCGGGCGCATCCGACGGCTCTTGATACTCTCCAATTCCTTGAGCTTAAATGCAGTCTCTCACTTGACTTCAACTCTCAGCTTTCCAGTGATATTGACATCCCATTACTGCAACAACATCCTCCATTCAAATACGAATGCGATCCCGCTCACCATGGCTTCGTATTCTCGCGTTCCAGGGCTAAGCGAAGGAGGAAGTCCGTCTCCGAGATCAGGCATGGTGATGCCCAATGAACCAGAAAGCCACCGCCAAGACCGCGTTTGCTCTCTACCGCTAGCACACCACCTCTTACGGCGCTTGCTTTTGCTTTGAAGCTTAATGAACAAAGCACCTCTGTCACCTTCTGTCATCCTGATTTGTTGTTACTCGGATACGCTCTCTTGCTTGCTCTTCTCTCTCCGGTAGGGAGACAAGTCTGTCACCATGGATATGATCAAGAAAGCTAGGGGTAAGCCAGGCTCAGGGGTATCTCTCCCTCACAGTCAACATAGACCGAAGCCTTCTCTCTTCTAAATGCTCCTTTGCTCCTTTGCTTGAGATCTCAAGTGACCCAAGCTGACTCAAAGCATTTTAGCAAAGACATTGGCCGCAGTGAAAGAGGTGCAAACGCTCGTAGCAGCCCCTCCCCCGCAAGCTGGATCTTACCAATCCCCGTCACAACTGCCATATCAGCAGCAGCCATATGGACAGCAGTATCCCCAAGTACAAAACTTCCAGGCTCAGTATACCAACCCTAGTCAATCTTATCCACAAGGTCAGCCTCAACCTCAATATTCTGGAGGCAC
>JBAMDN010000341.1:0-11311 GCA_037074945.1 Tetracladium marchalianum
GGTAACTTTTTTTTTCCCTGATGAGTGTAGCCTTCTGGCATGGAGTGGAGCGCTACCGCTTCTGGACTAGTAAGGGGTAGCACTCGTAGATAGAAGCAAGAGCTTCTCGTCCTCTGGAGAGAAGCTCTTTAGTCAAATATGATTCCTCTTCTGCCACTGCAAGATTTCTTATTATAAAAGTAACGTTAAAGTCCGTATCGAGTTAGTTTTACCCCCGGTTTTACTAGGGGATTTTACTCTTAATCTATACTAATTCGTACTTACTATACGACTATTTAGCAAAACTAGGGACTACGTAGGAGAAACCCCTTATAATTAACATCTTATCGGTTCGATAATTATATAAACGTCGTAAAATTACTAAGATCCTCTAGATCGCCGGTAATAAGAACCTAGCTAACGTTATAATAAAGTCGAAGCTATATGTTATACTATAATAACTCGTCGATACGAATAAGCTAGATCTAGAAGTATAGAAGTAGGTAGAAAGGACCTAATACGGCCCTGCTACGGGCCTGTGTCTTACTACTTCGTTACTTCTTTTATCTTTTTATTTAATCTACTATTAATCGGTAGGATTCCCGCTTACTTATTTTATCGTTACTACTACTATTACTTACTTTTTGTTATTATACTTTATTTTCATCGGACCACTGTCACTACCGAATCATCACCGATAAATAAACATATCTACTACTTCTAATCTATTCTTATTTACTTCTCTTATTATTACTAGTGTTAGAAGTTAGTAGATATTAGCTTCTAAGCTCAAGGGCCAGTACCGGACCTGATCCGGTACTACCACTAGCCCCGCCGTAGATAGTCTATATAGTCTATTAACTCCTCTCTTACAGAGGAGAGAGGCAGACACAAATAAATACACGATAGGGTTACCTTAGTACGCCCCGTTTTCGACATGATCTACTAACACTATAGTGATATCACAGCACCACCACTTACAAGTATAACCAACAAATTCTTAATTTAATTATTAACACTGCGGATAACTAACTATGAAATACCGCGGCGTGTAATGTCGGCCGGAACTTCAACAGCAAAGGACTCTCTAGTTGAACACGACATATACACAATCGCTAAAGATTTACACGCCAGCGCCGTACGAATCGAAGGAGAAGTCATCGAACACATGGTAGTCGCTACTCGCGCCGCCCACGCAATGGGACTTACTATGTTTTCAACCTATGGAAGAAGAATGCCAGTCCCGACAAGACGCATGACTATCTCGCTAAAGGCGCAGAAGCTGCAGATAAATTGAGGAAAGAAGGCTTTGATATTGTGTTTGTTGCTGGTTGTAAATAACACTATTTTCAGCCAGTGAGTTTTCCCTGGGCTACATTCACGGAACGGGTGACTTGGTTTGCGACTGAAATGGCTTCTGATGGTGATGGGAATCAGATGATGGAAACCAACCCGTAGCCGTTCTTGAGAAAGCACCAAAATTACATGAGGGTTCGCGATCTTGTGTTGAGGCTATCCGTACGAAGTTTACTGGACTCGTCACATACTCAGCTGGCTCGTGGGAGGCGGTGGATTGGGAGATGTTTGATATTGTGGGGATTTATTACTATCGTCGAGCAGAGACGGAGGAGAAGTATGTCGAAGGGCTCGAGAGACACTGAGTCGGCAAGTCCATTGCTGTGATGGAAGTTGGTTGCGCGCATATGAAGGAGCTGCCATCGGCGGTGATGACGGGTTTGCACTTCTCAAGGGCACCAATACAGATGGCAGTGGCATCTTCCAAAATGAAATTGTCCCAACATGAAGTGAGCGGGATCAAGCCGATTATGTTAATGCACAACTCAATCTTCTCTAAGGTGTAGGAGTTCACGCGGTTTTTGTTTTCGTCTCTTAATTCCCGTGTTTACGAGCGGGTGAAGGCGCGAAAGATGTTGATATGATGTCGTTCTCGTTAGTAAGGACTTTAGCTGATGAGGATCCGAGGTCGAAGGACATGCCGTCTTGGGGGCGGAAGGAGGCATTTTATCGCGTCGCTGAGTTCTTTCGAGCACAAGCCATAGGGACTGCAGAATAATGCAAGTAGTGCAAGTAGTTCCGGAGACACATTTCGAGGAATGGAGAACCGTGGATAGCGACGGGTTTTCAGGAAAGAATATTTGTCAGGCAGTAGTTAAGATGACGGACCAAACCCAGATAGAAGACTCTGCGCTCCACTGAAATGGTGCTCGGTTGCTTCGTATCTCGTTTAGGCTGGTTGGCTTTATAATATTGAACATTTTCCGGACAAAACCCACATCATAGAGAAGGAGAGCACACTGCAGTTTACTGGTGAATCAAACTAAACTGTGAAGAATCTTTTAATCAAACTAACCAGTGCGTATCTTGGTAGGTTGACATGTAGGTATATAAGCTCCTCTGAATCCCCGGCGTTTCGAACTCTCTTTTTTTGCCTTCCCAACGCACAATCTTTGTCAGCTGGATATACTCATTTGCAAGAGCCTCAAAAGACCTGACAGCATCATTCACCTCTACTTTGTCATTCAAAATGAAGGTCCTCATCATGGGTGGCACGGGAATGATAGGCGGACATGCAGCACTTTACTTGAGATCGAAAGGCCATCAAGTCACCATCTCTGGCCGCTGTCCTCCAACATCTGTACCACTCCTTGCAGCGCTTCCTTTCCTCAGAGGAGATTACCTCAGTAACGACATTACTCCAGACCAGCTCACAGAATTCGATGCCATGGTATTCACCGCCGGTGCGGATGGGAGACATGTTCCTGCTGGCGAAGATGCCGAAAAATACCTCCTCCATGCCAACGGGGTTGCTCTACCCGCCTTTGCTAAAGTTGCTCGATCCGCTGGCGTGAAGCAGTTCGTCCATATTGGCAGCGCCTATCCACACATCTTACCTGAGATGGTCGAGACGAATACCTATATTCGATCACGGAAACTGGCTGCCGATGGAGTTGCAAAGCTCTCTACTGCTACATTCTCCGCCTGTAGCCTCAACCCTCCATTTGTCGTCGGTACCGTAGCAGGAATGAAAGTCCCCATGTTCGAAGCCTACATCCAATACGCCGACGGGAAGTTCGGGCTCCCTGAGTCCGCACCTGTAGGCGGAATGAACTTCATCTCTGCACAGTCTTTGTCGGAAGCGATTGAGGGAGCGTTGCACAACGCAATGGCCGTTGCTGGGAGGACGATTCTTGTTGGCGATGAGAATTTCACGTACGCAACGTATTTCGAGAAGTTCTTCAGGGCTGTCAGGAAGACAGATGTTAAGATCCAGGCAAAGGATGAGGAACATCCTATGTTACCTCGATCAGCTCTTTTTGCTGGTGACAGAGTGGTCTCATATGAGCCCGACGCTGAAGATGTCAAGCTTCTAGGCGACTACCGGCGGAATGATATTGATAATGCGGTTGAGGAGATAGTTGGGGATTACTATACGGCTTGATGGAAATGATATGGCACAGTAGTATTTGACCAAATCAAAATGCAGCTGTGATAGATCCAGTACCTAGCTTGATGCGAATATGTTGGTGGGTGAAGCGTTGGCATCTGGGACCCTGACGAAGAAGAACGGAGAAGAATTGGGCGGTGAAGCGAGTGCCAAGCTCGGCGGAGGTATTGCCGAGAAGAAGTTTATCCGCGCTGCCGTTGTGGCGCACTAAGCGATGTCGATGCGGAACTGCTGTAAAAGTTGATGGGGATCGAAAGTGCCATGCTGTACGGAGTACTGTAGCGCTCTAGACGATGCTCGGTTGGGCGATAAGCTGCCCAGCCATCTTTGGCGCCCATTGAGGCAGCGCCAGGCGCGCACTTTGTAAGATTGTGCGCTGCCCAAGGTATCCCAGGGGTTATCTTCTTTCCGAGTACGAAGGCGAATCGGTCAGCTGCATGCTGGAATGTAGAGCTACCCTACATGGGCTGTAGAATGGAATCTTTTCCAGGTGAAACAATGCCGAGCAGTTTGGTGATAAGTGGCTACTCCCTGTCAGCAATGGAGAATGCTCCCGGCCAAAGCTTGTTCCCCCGCACGGCCATGCTCTCGCCATCCCTCTGCCGCAGTGGCACAGAATAGAACGGTCCAGACACTGACTGCTTTCTGGGCACTTTTTCGGCGCTATCGAGAATCTGCAACAACGACATTCTCCCTCTCCTGTCCTGTACCTCCACCACCCCTCTCCCACCCCATTCCACTCTTTCACCCTTTGCCGTGGATGGCTGACAGACGGGCCACCATGTGCTCGCCTGGGGATGACATGATGGACATCCTTCTCAGCGCCCACGATATGGCAGAGACCCAACGTTCGTTTGAGTTGAGGAAGTATGTACGAGTCCCTTCCTCAATGTCACTAATCCACTAACACTAACTTCACCTCTCAGAGTCTTTGCGCCCGAGCAGCCAATTTCTCCCGGCGGAGGAGAGGCTTCCTTCAACGCGATGCTGAACAACGATGGAGCACTGGATGCTTACGTAGAGTCCATCATCTGGCGCCTGCGTGCCGTCCATGCGGTGGTGAGGTAAGTGCTATGCTCTTCTCCCTCACGTCTTCTCTTCCACGCATCCACTACCTATCGATAGTTGCCGACCTCTTTCTGCGGTTTCTAACCTTCTAGCAGCGTAATCGATCGTGGTAAGCTTGTCTTGCTTCTGGCTTTGCCTCGCTTTGCTTCTTTTAACACCCATTCCCAGGCCAGCAGTACTTCCTTGCTGGAGCTGTGCGAGGCACACACGCAGAACAAGAAGACGACGGAGATGACTTGGTAGCCCAGCAACAGTGGTTTGGATGCGACTCGGTGCCGACACCAGGCGGTCTTTGTGAGGTAGGCGGATCCTATCACTCGCTGCCGTTAATCCTGACGGGACTGGTAGAACACACTGGCTCTAAATGCAACGGCGGAGGATTACCCCTGCTTCATCGTCAATGACTTGACACGGGATGACAGATTCAAGGATTTGCCGGTGGTGAACGGGGAAATTTGCTCCTATCGATTCTACGCTGGAACCCCAATCACAACAAGCCATGGAATTAACATAGGGTCCGTGTTCGTCTTCGATAACAAAGTGCGAGATGGTCTTTCCCGTGGCCAGAGAAAATGTGAGTATTTCAATTGAAAAGCTCTGACTCCCCACTTACCTAAATAAGTTTTGCGCCAGCAGGCCAGCAACATCATGATACATCTTGGGATGAAGAGGGAAGCTGCAGAAAGACGCAGGGCGGCTCTGATGAATCAAGGTATCGCTAAGTTTCTGGACAAAGCTGCACAATACAGAGAATATGGTGGTGGAGATACCACTGCGTCGATCGATGACCCGGCACCGAAGGATCGGACTCACCACACCCAAGCCAGAGATGGGATGGAAACGACTTCGCTTACCGAGTCTATGGACGATCTCCCAATTAGAAACTCAGTGCTAGAGCGGATACGACTGACACTCGACGAAGCTGCTTCAATTCTCAGACAGTCTCTGGAAATCGATAACGGCGGCGTTGCTTTGCTAGATACAACGCTTGCCAATACAGAGATGGACGAGGGAGATGAAATTGTCCGCATGATCGCCAATAACTCTTTAGCCATCGTGGATGAAGAAACTCTTGTCCAAATTCCGGATATGCCCATTGATCCAATACTCCCAAATCAAGGGAAGAGTAGACAATTTTCAGAAGGTCTCCTACGCAGCTCCGCTGATAAGCACAAAACACCAAAAATCATTGCCGTTTCGGTAGCCAAGCCAGATCTGTGGGATCCGTCAGCTCCGAATTTGAACTCAAAAACCTTAGCAGCATTGATCAAGTCCTACCCAAAAGGGAATGTGTGGTCTATCGATGAGGAAGGATATCATACTTCGCTGGACCAAATTGCCGATTGGGAAAGAGACGGTATTCATAGTTCAGCTGAGCGCAAAAGCTCTATTTTTCCAGAGGATTTGACGAGGCAGCGATTTGAGACGGCAATGCTTTCCAGTATTTTCAAGAAGGCCAGGCAGATTATTTTCCTGCCTCTCTGGGACGCTGCTACTAGTATGTTGGAATGTTTCAAGAGTGGTTCACATTCTAACTTTATATTTAAGATAGGTGGTATGCTGGTTGCTTCCTCTGGAGTCGATCACCTACTCCGAATTTCACATTTGAGACCGAACTTACCTACCTTTCCGCCTTTACAAGTTCCATGATGGTCGAAGTAAGCCGGTTGGATGCCATCATTGCCAACAAGATGAAATCGGATTTCATTGGCAGTATTTCTCGTACCTGAAGACTCCACGAATACCTTGATTATTGTTAACAGCTGTTAGATGAATTCCGAAGTCCACTCCATGGCATTCTCGTTAGCGCAGAGTTTTTAAGAGATTCCCACCTCGATAGCTCCCAATCAGAACTTGTTTCCACCATCCAGAATTGTAGTGGAACTCTCTTGGTGAGACCAGCGTCCCGCAGCGACTTAGGAATAATACTAATCAATATAGGATACGATTAATCATGTGCTTGACTACAGCAAAATCAACTCTTTTGAGATCTCTAGTAAGCAGGAGGGTAAGATGTCTCTTGTCCTACGTTTGCAATGTTCTGATGTCAAGACAGGTCCTATTTCGAGTCAATTATATCAAGCTACCAATCTTGCCTTACTCTGCGAGAGTGTGGTTGAGGGCATGGTGGCTGCAACCAGCTTTCGTGGTAGCGCTTTGAGCGATGCCCCTCTGTCGAGCAAGCCCGACGCGCTCTCGCCTCGTCAGAACGAGGAGTCAAATCATAATGGTCTGGAAATTATTCTTGACATTGAGCAGAGAGACTGGAATTACAAAGTTGAAGCAGGTATATGCTCGTATCCCATCAAATGCATGCCTCTCGCTGACAGTATAAGGGGCGATCCAAAGAGTCTTGATGAACCTTCTCGGCAATGCACAAAAGTTTACCGCCTCTGGATATATCATCGTTCAGCTCGGCATTATTGAGTTGCAAGAGAACGAATCTTCCAAGTCTCCAACTACTATCTTGTCTCTTAAAATCAGGGATTCTGGAAAAGGAATGTCTAGAGAATTTATGCAGCGGAAGCTATATCGTCCATTTGCCCAAGAAGACAGCTTTGTTCCAGGAGTTGGCCTTGGACTTTCAATCGTGTAAGTCTTGACACTATCATAAAATGTTTCTTTAAGATTAACAATCGCTAGATGGAGTATTATTAAGCAGCTTGGGGGCAAGATCCATGTGCGTAGTGAGCAGGGGAAAGGCACTGAGATCGTGGTTCACCTTGCCGTACACAAGGCAGATGAGCCTCCGCATCCTGTTGTCCAACCAGGCGATTTGATACAGACACCTGAAGATGCAATACAGCTGCTCGCAACTGTTCGGGAACGGGCAGTTGGGCGGTCAGTTTCATTTTCGGGAAGAAGTGCAACTGACATCCCTAGCCACCGTGAACTGTCATGGGATTGCCTCGAGCAATATTTCTCTAAGTGGTTCGGCTTTGAGGTCAAAGAATCCGGAGCTGATATTTTTGTTACGAATCAACTTGATCAGATAGAGTATACTACAGATCAGCGGAATTTGGTCATATGTGAAGATACAAGGTACCCAAGAATGCCGAGAGGTAATGGCGTGGCGATTTTGTGCCACCCGATTGGACCTTTCAAACTGGCTCGGTGTATTTTAGGTCTTCTGGATCAAGACATGGCTCTTGATATTTCCATTCCAGAGTTTGCTTCTAACACTTCAGATATTGGTACTCAGACGCCTCTTGGATCTCCTCATGAGAATACGGTCCTAGATGGAATTATCATGAAGGATTATGGCTTCACCCCAGGGACATTGGTGTCTACTAAAGATGCTGCTTTGTTGTCAGGAGCAGATGATGCAAAAGATGACGCACAGAATACGCTCTTCAACCCTTCAACAAGACCAGCAATGAATCTCCGACTTCCAAGCCGAAGGATTGTACCAAAAACTCCATTGACACACAAGTTGTTGACACAATCCGATTCTATCACCCAAACACCTTCATCTCCTCGATCAACCCCGCTTCCTGCTTCTGCGCCTAGTAGTCCTCTCCTCTTGGCTACAGGTACGCCCACGCGATCTTTGCCGTCAGCCGCTCGTGCACTTCGCATCTTAGCTGTTGACGACAATGCTCTCAATCTTCAACTCCTTCACCGGTACCTCCTCAAGAGGAAGCAAGACACCATAGTCACTGCAGTTAATGGTCTCGAGGCACTCAACGCATTTAGAAGGGCCGGCGACGAGGAAAAGTTTGACATTGTGTTTATGGATATCTCCATGCCTGAAATGGATGGATTCGAATCAACGCGCTTGATCAGAAGTTTCGAGCGAAGTCAGCGGCACAGAAGCCTGAGCATCTCCTATGCCAATAGCGATGAAATTTCTTCGCTATCGTTTGGAGGATTGAAAATCGATCTTTCCGGGACAATGAAGGAAATTGGGGATAGAGCCTACATTGTCGCCCTGACCGGGTTGGCGAGTAGGAGGGATCGGGATCATGCTGAACAGAGTGGATTCGATGATTTCCTCACAAAACCGATTAGCTTCAAACGAATCGGGGAGCTTTTGAATCGGTTGAGCGCGAGCAAGTGAGGTGGTCGAGGGAGTTGGGGATGTTAGAATTAAATGATATGGAGTCGGAGAGTGAGAAACGACATGGTGGAATGGACAACAAGGAAGTAATGAGCAATAAGGACCGAAATGTAGGGACCGCTATATGATGAACACATTTCTTTTTGAAGATGGCCCATTTCGCGTAATAGGGAAATGAAATTTTCGCTGGCTGCTAGCTTGTTTGTTGTTGGTGTGTGGTTTTTTAGATCACATATCCTTTCTACTGCACTAACACACTGTAATGTAACATGATTTTGGTGTGTTCGATTCAGGAATAAAATCGAGCATAAATACCTATTGAGCATTCCCGCACAAATTGTGAATTTCCAGCTAGCTTGTCTGGATCGGCACAGTATCGTGGCTTATTCGTAGGTACCATATCCACCTGTCTGTGGCCCCCACCGTTTGTCAGGCAGATCAGATCAACAGTCAGATCTAGTACCTGAATCGCCAAGGCTCGTCTGCAGCGAGCTTAAATTTTAGGGTTCTGGCAGCTTGTGGTTTGAGGTGCCCTTTGCGCAGTCAACCACGTCATCATCCTTACCGTAATGTCAACAAATAGCTCAGCTCAATTCGGTCCTCCGATCTTCTTTCGCCGTGGGATTCTCTTTCATTGACACCCTCTCTAGATCACATGAATGCAAATGTGATTCATCAATCAAAATCAAAATGGCTAAACCACGAGTCATCTACTGGTTCAGAACTGATCTCCGTCTTCACGACTCCCCAGCTCTGAAAGCAGCACTCGACCTTTCCCCCGAAGCATTCTGGCCTGTTTGGACTTGGGATCCACATTATGTGTATCGCGCTCGAGTGGGTGTGAATCGATGGCAATATCTGTATGTCTGTCTCTTTCTTCTTGTCTATAATCTCCCTCCATCGCTACAATAACCTTACCAGATGACCCCATGTGTGTTATGCGCTGCTAACAACTTTGAGAAAAAAGAATCGACTGCCAAAATGACCTCTCCACATCCATCACCACCCTCAACCCGAAATCAAAACTCTTTCTCCTGAGAGAAGCCCCTCAAACCCTCTTCCCGAAACTCTTCAAAGCATGGAAAATCACGCATTTAGTCTTCGAAAAGGACACCGACGCCTACGCTCGCGATCGCGACGTCGCGGTCATGAAAGCAGCTCAAGAAGCCGGTGTTCAAGTCATCACGCGCGTGGGACGAACCCTCTGGGATCCAGATGAGATTGTCAAGAAGAATGGTGGGAAACCTACTATGAGCACGACGCAATTGCAAGCAGCGGGGAAGAAAATCGGGGAGATTCCTAGGCCGATACCAGCGCCTACTTCAATTCCTGATCCAGGAGAGTTGAATCTTGATTTTGAAGCGCAGAGGCCGGAGGTACTACCGGATATCAATGGAGGGTATAGATCTCAAGCTGATAAATCGTACGAATCCATCGCTGGACCGAAAAACGATTTCGCAGTTCCAACCTTGTCTGAACTCGGTTTCGCAGCGGCAACGACACCGCATCGCGGAGGAGAATCTCGCGCGTTGGAATCTCTCGCCAAACTCGCAAAAGATAAGAAATACATGGCGACATTTGAAAAACCGAAGACGGCGCCGACAGCGTTTAATCCCCAATCTACCACTTTGCTGTCACCACATCTCCATTTTGGCTCGTTGTCTGTGAGGCAGTTCTGGTGGACTGTCGTCGATATTTTGGAGTCGTACAAGGGGAAACATTCCGAACCGCCAGTAAGTTTGACGGGCCAGTTGTTGTTTAGGGATATGTATTTTGCAGCGCAGGCTGCATTGGGGTATGAATTTTCGAGGACGGTAGGGAATTCGCATTGTAGATTTATTCCGTGGCATTTACCTTCCCTTCTTCCTAGCTCTAATTCTAATGCCAGCGATAATGAGAACGAGGGCAAACACACCGACAACAAAACTTACACGGTAGATTCAACACTCGCAGAAGAACACTTGCACCGCTGGATGCACGGCCAAACCGGCTTCCCCTTCATCGACGCCTTGATGCGCCAACTCAAACAAACAGGCTGGATCCACCACCTCGGTCGTCACGCAGTCGCTTGCTTCCTGACCCGTGGCGGGTGTTACATCTCATGGGAACGCGGCGCCGAAGTCTTCGCTGAGTACCTGATCGATCACGAAGAGTCGTGTAACATAGGGAATTGGCAATGGTTGAGCTGCACAGCATTCTATAGTCAATTTTTCAGAGTGTATTCTCCCGTTGCGTTTCCGCAAAAGACGGATAAGAAAGGGGAATTTGTGGGGGAATATGTACCTGAATTGAAGGGCTTGGTGGGGACGAAATGGGTGTATGAGCCAGAGAAGGCGCCGGTGGGGGATTTGAAGAGGGCAGGGGTGAGGTGGGTGGGGTATGAGGAGGGTAGTGTAGGGGAGGGTGGGATGAGGGTTTTCGAAGAGGGAACGTATGTTAGGCCGATGTTTGAGTTTGGGAGAGTGAGGGGGAGGTGTTTGGATGGGATGAAGGAGGCTTATCATGTTGGGTTGTATGGGGACGATAAGAGAATACTAGATGGTAGTTGGGCGGGGTTGTTTGATAGGAATGGGATTGGGTGTGTGGGGAGTATTGATGGTGATGGTGGTGAGCAGGGTGTTGAATCTGAAGGTGTGAAAGGGAGGAAAATAAAGAATGAGGAGAATGAGTATAGTAATGGTGTAGGAAGCGAAGATACCCTTCATCACGAGGATGGAACGATTGAAGAAGATGAGGAT
>JBAMDN010000342.1:0-15988 GCA_037074945.1 Tetracladium marchalianum
CTGCCAACTTTTGGGATGATCTTGGCACACCTAACGCCGAAAGCGATTTGTAAATATGGCCAAGACGTAACTACGTCCTAAGCGAAATTCCCAGACTTCTCGGTTACAACAAATGGAGGTGACTTGAGATGTTCGGGGAATTGGTTAAGTGATTAGAATTAGAGTGCAAAGATTTGAGAGGTTAGGATCTTGCCGGCATATTTCCTGAGTAAATATGCCATTCTACCCAATCCCTTGATACTCCAAAGCCCGTCCTCGCATCCATCTCATCACATCATCAAAATCCGAAATTCAAGCACCCAAACTAGGCTCAAACCTCATCATATCATTCAATACCTGCAGACTAAACCCATCGCCTTCACACAAACCCAACAACCACTCTGCATCCATCTGACCCATCTCACCCTGTCTACCTTCAAATCTACCTGCTACTCCTGGACTGCTACCTATACTCTCACTCGCACCTATACCAAGGTTCCCGCTCATCGTTGGCTTTGGCATGAAGTCATAGACATCACTGCTGAAATTTTGTGGAGTGGAGGTGGAGGGGAAGTTTTCGTTTTGATTAGCGTTGGAACTAGAGGCTTGTGCTGCTGAGGTTGATGGAGAACCACGAATGTAACTTTCTTGTGAAGCCACACCCGAGAAGGTGGGGGATGTAGCGGCGGAAGAAGCTGTGGGCATTGGCATATGCGATTGATTCCTTACACGAGAGGAACTTTCACTATCTTGCTGTCTTTCGTTCGTTGTTGCTTTTGCGAGAAACTCCATTGTGGCACCAATAACCGTTTCCAACGAGTCTCTGTACTTCTTTACCACGGGCGTTCGTTCTGCCATCACGAACAAAGCTGACGAACAAGCCCTCAAGTCATTTGAGACTGTAATCGTCCAGAAATCAGGCGAGATGAAGAGACAGTAACACATTGTGAGACCGGCGATGAAAACACTATGTAGAGCGATGAAAGAATGGCCATATGAATCACGTTGATGAAGACGTTTGAAGATTTGACAGATTTGACCAGCTGCGTGAAGGCATAGGGAGACATGTGGGGATGTTGGAGGAAGAATAGTGAGGAAAGGTTGGAGGAGGAGTCGAATGGCTTTATAGTAGTGCATGTCGAGATAATCAGATTCGTAGGGACTTGAAGGGGGAAGGGTACGGTGCCAGTCTTCGAGTAGTTTGAGGGTTGGCTTGATTTTGACGACAAGACTTGAGATAGGGACGTCGACTCGATAGATCGTAGTCTGGATACGAGACTCGAGGCGCTTGAGTCGTATGCATTGGATGGCGAGGGTGATATTGGAAGATGGTCGAGAGGCTTGAAATGTGGGAGAGTTGGAGATTGCGAGGGTTCTGGCAATCAAACCATTGTCGCGAACGGTGTCGTCAATCTCAAGAGGTAGACTGACATCAATATCTCGGTCTGCGATTGAGTATGGTCTCCCAGCTGAGACGGCAATAACTCTTTCTAGGAAATATACGGTCCAAAAAAGTCGTCTCCTTAATTGACCTTCATAGGGCGTAACACTGCCATAATGTGACTCTCTATGTAATCCCAGATCGACACAAGTCCGCATTGCAAGCCCGATCATATACCATATACCAGAGTTCGAAGCCGATCGGAGGTTGTACAGGACAAGCAAAGTCATGGCCTCAATGTTATGAACTGAGTGGCTCTCGCGAGCAGCTGATATGTATTGCAGAGCCGTCATAAAAAGGTTTTCCGGAGGAGTATAGTCGTATTGCTCGGTTAACTTCAACATGGTTGCCCCAATCGCGTACATCATATACAATTTAAATGTTCCGTACTGGTCTCGTGGAGTTTGGTTAATCTGCGTGAATCTATTTGCGTGAAATACCATCATCTCCTTCCGATCCAAGAAAGGATATCGCAAATGTACACGAGTCCAATAAGCATCGATGATTCTATTTCCCATCAATTCGTTTGGTGGACCAGCACTGTTCCTCTTCAGATCCGCGATGCTGAACGCCTTCGGCTGTGGATTCGAAATTGTCGAGGCCAATGCTTTGTTCCAAACGGTTGCTTGTACCATCTGCCCAAGAGACGAGGCCATTGAGAAGCCAGAAGATGCTCCTACATAGGCAGCATCTCCACCGAGACTTAGAAAGCCCACGATATCCGGAATGTCACTTCGCTTTCTGTCCCCCTCTACCGATCCGGCAGAAGACGTATGACGCGATTCAGGCGAGGTTTGAGGAGGCTCCCATTTCTCAGGAGGGGAAGTATTGGTATAGGTAGCTAATTGGGATTCAAGAAAGGATATTCGTTCGAGAAGTGCTTGATTTGGGCCACTGGATGGATTAGATTTGCTTAGAACAGAATTGAAGCTGCCGACATACCTGTTATACTCCTCAATTGCAGAAGGAGGCTGGATACACTCTTCCCTTGCGCTGGCACAATTCTTACATATCGGAAATCCGTGGCATTTCTGTTTTCTGTGTCGACAACGTTCACAGGACTTTCTCGTTCGTTTGGATGGTCGGGGCTTGTCATCCATATTGTTGGCCCAAATATGCAGGAATAACGTCTTCTGCTTCTTCTCGGAAAGACATGATGGCTGTATATCTCTTTGCAACCGGCTTGTACAAACAATGACCAAGAAGTGTTGCAAGATGGAGCTCAAGAGTGGGTGTGGTGTAGATAAGAGTGATAAGAACTGATTTGTTGACGTCGAAGCCATCGGATTCGAGATCTGCCTGTGTCATGTTTCCAAGATGCCTTGGCGAAGCTGAGTCGTGCAGGTAGGTACGAGATACATAGATGCCGAGGCATGGAGTTCTGGTCTTTCTATCGTGTTCCGGTACAGGCAATATTTGGACGCCTGCTATCGACGTCAAATCAAGACTTACTCTGCTCATCCTTTTACCTCGAGTTACCACAAACATTTTCTTTGGCATTCTACTTCGAGAGACATGTTGCCACGTGACCTAAGTGCCCAGAATCTGGCCTCCATTTTTCGGTTCTCGACATACGATTTCCCCCTTCCTCCACCTGCCTCTTGCAGACTGTACTTAGATACCCGATTTTCACGAGCCAGCACGGGCTTGTAGTTTCAACGCGGGCGAAGAGCCCTTTCGAGATTATGGCCTTGCTAAGTGAATGAAAAGCTTCGCACCTTCTCTCCTGGTCGATAATGACCCTACCACGCAATGGATGACAACAAGGCTCGGACGATGTCCGACTCTACACCACGAGCCTGGACTTATGATGGCGGTCGAGTTGCTACGGCTCAACAGAAAACGCACAGTGAAAGGACGAAACTATGGGTCAAAAGACATGGCCTTCAACTGGTACGGTCTCTTTTTAAAAGTCATCCTGCTCATGTGTTCCTCATTTTCGTGGTGGCTTGTTGAAGTCATCGGCTTTATGGCCCCAAACAGGATCTCAGCCGTCTTTCGGTCTTCAGTCGGCCTGAAATACATTGACGAGGACTTCACACACATCAACGATGTCTTTTTCTCCTGCATCAAGCATGCCAAGACAACTTCCGGACCGACTGAATTTCCCCTGATTCCCCGCAATTCACCCCGGACTTTACGTCTTTGATCGCTTCACGTGGGGCTATCACTTCGGTACTTGACCAGCGTCGAGTTATGTGCCTAGAAAGAAGAAACAGCTGCCACATGGTTTATCTGGGATCCCCACAGCGCTTTGTTTGACCGAGTGCAACTCCTTCAACAACTCCCGCGCCTAGGCTAAGCGAGCGCGGGTTCTATATTGTTTGAAATCAAACAATGGTAAAGCCAATGATTCAAAAAGACTGTTGCTTATTTCGATACGTTTTCATTTATTTTGTCTTCGGCAGTATTTAGTGATTCACCGATGTTGGCCCTCAAGTGTGACAGTTTGTCTCTATTTAATTTATTTTCGAAGATTCAGAAGTTCTAGACCAGGTGAGCCAGGTTCACGAGAGATACAAAGTCGTCTTGTTCGTCTTACTCGTCTTGAGATTGTACCCAGACCAAAATCAGAGCAACGAATTGTTTTATTTGGTTAAGTTCAATATGTTGTTTTTTGAACGATCAAGGCTGATTTATCAGCTCGCAATCATACTCCTTGCGTTAGTCTATCTCACTTCTAGCACACCTCTCGAGAGGAGAGCTACACAGGTTTCTCTTATTAGCTACACGTTCTCAAATAATGTTCTATCAGGGTCAATCAATGTAAGTTTCTGTTCCTATCTAGATTCAATTTTAACCTGTACAAGATTCAAAACATCGCATACACAAAAGTCGTGCGAGTTGTATATGCGGTTGGTAATAGTTGGACAACTTCACAAAGTATCTCTGCCAGCTTTTCTGCATCTGGATCGGGTGGATACGAAACTTGGACTTTCTCTGGAACCGCAACAGGAGCCACACAATTCTACATCCAATATGATGTCAGTGGTAGCTCGTAAGTACCCTGTTGAATCTTGCAGTTTCGTAGCTTCTGACTAGATCCTTTTCAGATACTATGATCCTGGAAACTCTGTGAACTACCAGATTAGCAGCAGCTCAACTACAACCCGTGCATCAACAACTTCAACAACTTCTTTGTCTTCGACATCGACAAGCAACTCAAGGACGTCAAGTGTTATAACCACGACGGCTAGCTCTTCCTCTTCTCCAGGAACAACAACCACTAGCGTTGTCCCAGGCGGTGCTGTATCACCAGTCATCCCCCCACCTATCATTCCGACCTCTATCCCTACCGAGAATCCAGCCACCGCTCCAACTGGCTGCGGCAATTGGAATGGTGGTGATAGCTGTCCAAATGATGCAACGTCCGCCTTCGCAGCTTCTGCTGAGCGTCGACGGTGGCAAACTCCTCCTCAGGGTGGACCGGGCTATGCGTCCAGCTTTGGCACATACAGAGATCTTGTTGGCTACGCCGACATCCAATATAACTCTGCTCGCACATCAGCAGTTGTCGTTGTCAACGCTGCTTCAAGGACTGGAGAAACTATCAATTATTCTTTCAATGAAGGATCATCGACTACCAGCAATACATATCAAGTCAACTCAGCTCTGACAACAGCGTTGGCTATCACCATCACAACATCGGGTGGAGCTTCACTGACTTTAGATCCCATCAACTTCATCTGGCAAAATGCCCCTCTCACAGCTGCTCAAAGTAACTTTTCAAATGGACAGAAGGGAGCAATCGTTGAACTATTTGGTTGGCCTTGGGTTGATGTTGGGAAAGAATGTGCTTTCCTTGGAAGGGCAGGATACATGGGTGTTAAAATCTGGCCACCAAACGAGCATGTCTGGGGTTCCAACTACGTATGTCATCATGCAACTATAGTCTCCAATCATGCTAACAATCTCAGTATGAAACTGACAAGCAATTCCGACCCTGGTATCTCGTCTACCAACCCGTCAGCTACAAACTTCAATCTCGCAGCGGCACCCGCGCAGAACTTCGCGCCATGATCCAAGCCTGTCGGGCAGCAGGCGTTCGAGTCTACGCCGACGCAGTGGTAAACCACATGGCCGCCCAAGGAACCGATATTCAGAACCACCGCAATGGAGACTGCTCACTCTACAGCGGTCACAATGCCACCGCCGGCTCACCATACTACACATCCGGAAACACCTACCTCATCAACCCCCAAACCGGCACACGACCAACAATGGAATTCCCAGCCGTGCCCTACGGCCCCACTGATTTTCACTGTGAGAGATCAATCGGCTCCTGGACCGACATGAACCAAGTAACAAAAGGCTACCTCGTCGGCCTCAGCGATCTAAACACCGAAAAGCCCTACACACAAGACAGAATCGCAACCTACATCGTCGATCTCCTCTCCATCGGTTTCAGCGGCGTTCGCTTCGACGCCGCGAAACACATCGGACCCGCTTCCATTGCCGCTATCTTTCATATCGTCAAGCAAAAGATGGGTGGTAGCATGCCAGCCGACTATATCTCCTGGCTCGAAATCATCCTCGGTGGAGAAGCGTCTGTCTTAGCATGTGACGGTGGCGCGGACAGCTGGTATACGAATTTCAACAACATCCTTTCAGGTCGAGGATTTACCGCGGCAGAGATAAATCAGATCAAGATCTGGAGTTCTGATTATCCAAAGGAGCATCCGATTTGTGGGAGTTGGGTGATTCCGGCAAGTCGGTTTGCGATTCAGAATGATGATCATGATCAACAGAATCCTGTTCGTACTTTCCTTTTGTTTCCTCTTCTCTTCTCATCTCCACTAAACTGAAACCTATTCTAATTTCGTAATCATCTATTTAGGGCTCCTCCTCAAGAGACATGCAATCCAGCGGCTCCGTCCTGATCAAAGACAAAGACGTGGCCAAACACCGATCATTCGAAACGCTCCTCTTCACCCGCACCGATGCAGACTGGCGCATCAAGCTCATCCTCTCCTCGTACATGTTCACGAACGCAGGCGGGAATGGGTTTCCAGATGGTCAGAGTGATTGTTCGCTTTACACGGGTAGTGCAAGTCCTTCGGCGTGTCTGGGCGTGCCGAAGGCTCAGGCGTTTGTGGATGGGAGTTGTGGGTATAATATGACGCCCGGTGGGTATACGAGGGTGCATAGGGATTTAAGTATTGTTAATGCGATGAGGGCGTGGGTTGGGTTGGGGACTGTGACGGCCGCTGGGTTGGGGATTGCGGGGTGTTCGTAGCTTGGGGTGGATGAGTTCTGATTTGGGCGTGAGGGCGTGTTTCATTGTCTATGTCTTTTCTTCTATGGAAATCAAGTGGTAAGTCTGATGAATAAGGATCAAACAATCAAACACCTTTTTGGAATAGTAACATTAGAGTAGAAGTTTGTAGAAAGGTCTTTCAACGAATCATGAAACCGTCACAACATTTGCAATAGTTCTATGAGATACTGCGTTTCATTTCTATTGTATATCATTATACTGTTCAAAGTCCACTCTACAAGTAACATTCGCACGCAGAATAAGAGCATACTCCTAGGGGTATCTAGTTCATCCACAATCATTCAATATCTCGTCGTCCTGATTGATATCCCCAAATGCTACAAAATAAGAAAGGAGCGAACCCACAAAATAATATCTAGCACATTGGGAGCGGAGACTGAGACCTTGAGGGGTTCAGGGGTATGTGATGCAGCGATTGAACAGACACGCCAAAAAGCACCAATTTTTGGTTTCGTCGAAACGGTTTTTCCTTTTCCTTCCCTCAAAGCCAGGTAAATCCATCAATCTTCATCGAACGAGCTTGCAAAGCAGGAACGATTTCTAGAGTGCACTTTGGTGGTTGATGCTTGTGCCTAGAATCCTTCCATCTCGAAGCCCACCAACACTTCATCTTCCTATTCAACACCTCTTCACTGCACTGCTTGACGAAAGGCGCATCTTGGAGACCATCACCCGCCACGAACCAGATTCGGCAGACATTCTTAAATTTGGACAAGGCTTCAATGGCTCCATCGTTCGGAAGTGCGAGATATTCGCGGAGAGGAATGCTGACCCATCGGACCTGGTGGAGTTCTTTGGGGTTCATGGCCGCAATCATGGGGAAGAGATCTTGATGACTGCTGTTGTTGATCCACAGGCGATCCTTTTTGAAGTTAAAATAGACGGTGGGGACACTTCGGTAGAATTTTGGAGGTTGACCGCGGATGAGGGATTGCACTCGACGACCAGTTTCGAAGGCTGTCTTGCAGTATTGTTGAGTAATAGATCTGCATTCGCGATTTACCATGACTACTACAAGTTAGCAATAATCCTATAAAATAAGATATGCAGTAGAGTGAGATGTAACTTACGAAGGGGAGGAAGTGACTAAACATAAAAATTATCTAATGTTCATCAAATAATGTGGAAATTTACCTACGTGTGTAGCCTCAATCCTATGTCTACCCTCCTCGTTAGGATGTAATGTAAATCTGACTTTGACGTCTCGTCCCTCCACGTGTTGAGCATAATGCCAGACCTTGTTTCGCAACTCTCCAGGAAGAAATCCAAAGTAGTGGAATGACTTATTTGACTTCCTTCCATTTTTGGAAAGCCACATGTCTTTTGGGGGAAGACTTCCGGCGAGAATGTATGGGATCATTGCCTTCGACACAGTTTCAGGCTTCAGATTCTGTCTTGCCCATTTTGCAAACTCGTCTTGACCCCAACCCTCCTGTACTGGGACGGTTACTAGTTTCGCAGATTGGAAGTCTTGGGATGATGGCGTAATTGCAGATGCTGCCATTGATGCATATGTGCACTTATTATGATTTTCAGAAGAGAATTCTGGAGGTGGTTTTGACTTGGAAGAATCAGGGCTTTGGTCAGCTAAATGCTTATTGTTCCTATTCTTCCTCTTTGGCTTCTTTTCCTTCTCATGCTCTGTAAATGACTGCTTCTTGTAAGCAGCTTGGAGTTTTGGATCATGAATCATGGTGCAAGTCGTCTCTTCGCAATTTCCCAGCTTTGTATAGCTGTCACAGAATCTGTTAACGTTACATGCATAAAGATCAATGATCATGACGGTCCAGATAGGACCCTCCCGGAAAGTGATACCTGGCGGCACAGGTTTATTGGATAGTCGGAGGGGAGGTGGGAAGGGTTTATCATCTAAAAATGGATGCTTGCCCGACGACTTGCATACAGGGTTGTTATTTCTCCTGGGTGCTGTGTAGATCTTCTTTGGTAGAGAATAGTGTTGACCACGATTCTGGGATCGAATATGAGGTGGCAGCGATTGAGGAAGTCCCGTAGTCATCGTCGCAATTTTGGAACAATGATGGGATCCATCAGCCTTGCTGGAAGAGGGAGTGTCGTTCCCTGAAACCCGGCTAGCTTGAACACGATTCTGAAATCTTAGGTAAGGCGGCACCCATTCGGCTTCTTTTGTGGCATTCACCACAGCCTCTGGAGTCTTCAAAGAGGTGACAAATATGCTGACAGGAAGAGCAGATGCCTTTGGGGTAGTAGGGTTCTTGGTGATCTTTGTGGATCGCAAGTGAGGTGGCATCACATTTGGAGCCTCTGGGGGTATTTCTCCAACCTTTGGATTGCTCTTCGAACCATCAGGCATGCTTCCTCTAATCCGTGTCTGCGAAGTAGAGGAGTGTTGAATAGGATTATCAAATCGCAAGTGAGGTGGCACCCACTTCGCTTGGGTTGTTGTTTTGGCAACTTGTGAAGGACACTTTGGCCCATCGAAAGTGTGGATGGAGGGATTGGATCTATTTGAGGATGAATTGTCGGTGACATGATTTGTAAATGGCAAGCGAGGAGTCACACACTTCGCGACTTCCAGACTTGATTGTAGAGTTGGTTCAGCAACAGTCAGGCAACTTGCTGATTTGGCAAACACACTAGTGAATGAAATGGGGGCTTCGGAAGTAGAGCTTGCCTCCACATACTCTTGAAAGCGCAAATGAGGCGGGACCCATTGGTTAGCAGCTGCAGTTGTCTCAGGGCTGGTGTCTGGAACCTTCAAACAATCTGCAATACCACCAGATGTAACACCGGAGCTGACAATCGCCTCTGGGGCCGAATAGTTGGAGAACGTCAATGATTCTAAATGAGGCTGCACACTCTCACTCTTGATCGAATCGGCGAAATCTATCCGCGTGAGCGCCGCGTCGTCTCTCACAGGCTCAGCAAGTGGTGTTGCCTCATCGATATCATCAACAGATCCACCACAAAATATTTCCAACTCCCGCAAATGGGATGGCGTCTCAATCTCAATCTCAACCTCGTCCGGAATGGAAATATCAATCAGCGATATCTCGAGCTGCTCACGACTAGACTCAGCAGAGACAGACTTGGCGTATCCACCTGAAGCCGGTAGGCATGAGGACTTTCTGGAATGCTCTGAGCGGGGAGTTGGTGATTCTGACCCATCTGCGACGGAGCAGACGTCGATAGGGCCAAGAGGGGACTTGTTAACTTGCAAGACTTCGGTCTTGTTCAGAACTGAATCTTTGATTTCTAGTGCCTCGAATTGCTTAGCGGCACAATTAACAGGTGCTGTAGGATTGTCACTCTTCCCAATACGGAAAACAAGAGACTCATGCGCGTACTGAACGTCGACACGAATATCTGCAGAACGAACTGGAAGAGAATTGCCATTGGCCATAATCCACGCCTCAACTCTATTACTATAACAGACAGGAGTCGCAGGTTGATCGACTCCATCACTCGCAGTCCGTTGCGAAAGGTCATCCAAGTCATCGTCAGAGGCGGCAGGAACAGCTCTACTTGGTACTCTGAGGCTAGCAATTGTAGCCAGGGTTCGCTCTTCGAAATGAGGTAGGTGACAGGTGTGACGATGGTAAGAATAGTAGTCAGATCTAGTGAAATCGACGATCCTTACATCTTTGGGTGGATAGCTCGTCCCTGTTCGGGTTTTATATCGGGAGTTCTGCGGTCTCTGGATTCGAGACCACATCATGACGGCTGCAGATATATGTGAGCACAAGGAATACGTAAGGGAAGGGATGGAACTTACAGTAGGAATTATGTCCAAGTTAAATTCGTGAAAGAGTATTTCATTCGCGCGTGACAATCTGGTTTGCGTCGAGCAGAGACGACCAAACTTCGCAGCACTGCGGGACTCAATCCCAGGATAACAGACAGCTGAAGAGCGTAGAGAACTTGGTAATTCGCGCCGATCAAGACAAGAAAGAGGAAAGAACGTGCGTATCCGTATCTGCGAACAGGTCGGACGAAATCGTTGTATTGTTGGTACTTGCAGAAGTAGAAATTTTGAGAGGTGGGAAGTGGTGAAGGTCGTTGACGGGAAGGCTGACCTAGGCGAGACGAGAACAGCCTCGCCGACGTCGAACTTGGTCTTTTGAAAATCTTAACAATAGGAAGGCTGTGGGATGAGAGATTCGACAGGTGAAGTGTGGACTCGGGAATTTAATGTGCTTTTCGTTTACAGGTCGAAAGCGGGGAGGACAAAGGAAATGATACAAAGAGGAGGGAAGAACGCAAGGAAGGTGAAGTCAGCTTTGAGGGTGGGCTGTGAGGGATCGAGAGAGCAGACGGACAGCGGGAGCTAAAGTGACAATGACGCTTGTGTATGGATGGTGATCCGGCGGGTAATGATTGTGGATCAGAGTTGGACTCAGCATCAGGAAGCTACAAGAAATTGCACATGAGATATGTTTCCGAATGGGATTGGCGCTTCTCAATGAGGTAGATATTCGGTGCGTGGACAAATATCCCAGAGTTGATGCATCGATCCCTTACTTTCTTGATTATAGCCAGATGCTTATCAAATGTCTTTGCTTGAAAAATGGGAACCTGGACTGCATGATAGCCGGTATATTCATCCACGAGGTTATAAAGTCTGGGTCTACAAAGAAAATAAGGTTCACAGACGGTCGTGTTTACTTCCCAATCGCTTCACCACACAATCCTACAGACACACACCCAGCCCATATCAAATTCGAGGCACCGAAAAACTGTCAACTAAGCCCGTATCGTGTGATCAAATGAGCACACGGCACGCAAAACTCAAGATCTCATCTTTTTGAGGCCAGACAGACCTCTAATGTGCAAAGATTCTCTATTGATAATGCCCAAGTCTATCGCTACAAAAGACATTTTCATATGGTACATCACAACATGCCCCCACCTATTTTTCCCCTAGAATTCGTTCTCGTCACTACCAGCGATGATAACATTATTGACCTTCAACACCATCCGACACAACTGCGTCGCCAGCTGCAATTGTTGTTTCTTTCCAATAAGTGGGTCAATGACAAACGCATCTCTCATGTCGTTACTGCCAGTTTGCATGCAGTCGACACCGAGTCTGGAGTTCTGCTCGTTGACTTGGCGACTCTTGATGCTGGCGAGAGATTCGATGGGAGAGAGACCGGAGTTCTCAGCGAGGGCCATGGGGATGGCGTCGAGAGCGTCGGCGAAAGCTCGCATGGCATACTGTTCGAGGCCGGGGGAGTTGACTGCTGCGTCCTCGACGGCGAGGGAGCAGGCGATTTCAGCAGCTCCTCCTCCATAGACTACGCGGTTATCACGGACGAGATTTCTTACGACGCAAAGGGCATCGTGCAGAGAACGCTTGGCTTCGTCGATGATCTATATTTTGTTAGCCAGGGCAAGACTAGGAATGCTCAGAGTGGACATACCATCTTATTACTTCCACGAACAAACACTGTGACAGCTCTTGTGTTTGCGCACTCCTCGATGACCAACATCTTCTCTCTCGTTGTACCAAAACTCATCTCCCTAACCACACCAGCCGTTCCAAGTTTCGTAGAAGACAAGTCCTCGAATCTTGGCACGATTCTACCGTTTGTGGCGATAGCAATCAACTCGATTTCTGGTCCTCCCACCCACCTCACAGCAGGGAGCTTGTTCTGTAACAAAAGATGGTTGGCCTCGTCATCGAACCCCCACTGGCAAATGACAAGATTTGCGCCAGTATCCTTGATTTGTTGAACCATCTCAGCGAACTTCTCCTTCTCATATGTTTGCAGCTTCTTGAACTCATCCACCGATGTGATATCCAACTTGTGCTTTGTCTTTGGCTTCGGTGGCTCAAATGCACAAGTGAGAATGGCAATCTTTGCATCTCGAACCTCATCCGGCATTTGAGGGTGAGAGAAGTCCTTGTCGATAATAACACCTTGAACGAGGATCGAATCCTCCAAAGAACCACCGACCTTTCCGTCCACCTTGATCAAATCAAAATCAACGTCCTTTCGCTCCAAATCGGCAACAGACATGATGGCGTCCACGGCAATCTTGGAGAACTGATCGTGTGCCTTTGACACAATCTTACTTCCCAAACTCGTCTTTGCCACCTTCAAAAGATTCTCGGTATGCGATCTCGAGAACTCGATGGTATCCGCAATCTTGTCCAACTGGGCAACCGCAATATCACAAGCCTGATCGTATCCATCTGCTATCCGAATGGGATGAATTCCCTTGTCAATGAGTTCGGCTGCCTGGTCCAACAAAGCTCCAGCCAAAACCACCACACCCGTTGTGCCGTCTCCAATCTCGTCATCTTGTGATTTCGAAAGCTCGACCAGAAGTTTCGCCACGTGGTTCGAGATTTCCATCTGTCCTAGAATAGTTGCTCCATCGTTGGTGACGGTGATGTCTCCGTCGGGGGAAATGAGGATCTTGTCGAGTCCACGGGGTCCGAGAGAGGTCTTAACAATGTTTGCTACTGTTCGTGCAGCGAGTATGTGTGATTTTACGGCATCGTTTCCATGGAGCCTCTTCTTCCTGCCTTGACTGGTGGTTATGTTAGTTTTTGAAGAGGTAGGCGGTGGGGTTCTGCGTACTCTCTAACAACGATGAACGGTCTGCCTTGTTCATCCTTGATGACCGAAGCTGTTTGAAGCTCTATCAGTACCTACGAAACAAATTCAATGGTAATATCTACATACCCTGCGACATATCAATATCTAATGGGGTTGTTAGCCTGAGCTCTAGGTAGACATTTCGGGCAGCCAGGGGAAGAACGTACTCATGGCCATGGTGAAGGAAATTCGTGGGATTCGGGCACTGCAAATATGTTGGAATAGGTCCCAGGGATTCGTAGCGGGTTTCAAGAGGTTGGAGGTGTTTGTGTAGCTTCCTCGACGCGGTCTCTCTTGCGGTTCGCGATCTCAAAAAGTCTCCCAACTTTTCGCTTGGTCATTCCCCAGACTTGGCAACGATCACGTGATCCATCTCTTCTCAGAAGTTCTGAACGATTCGAAAACTTCGAGGGCACCTATATGTTGAAGTCATTGATTTCAATTATACTGCTAGCTTAGCTTACAGGCCATTCATTTATATTTTGATGTTGGGGACTAAAGACGGTTATAAGTTCCTGTTGATGTTGAGCCCGAACTAGCTATTGAATACTGATACAAATCTCAGCGCACACATCAATGTGAAGAATGCGAGGAATAAAACAGATATGTATTTCAATGCTGGTATTTACGTGGATTTTACCCAGTACTTCCTCAAATAACTCTCCACATCTACTGCTTTTACCTCAGGACAAAGCCCATTTACAACCGGATCTAGGAACGACTCGCCAACCTTGTCAGTTGTGAGTAACAGCTTATACTCAACCCACAGCTGCTTGACAAACTGATCTTCGCCTAATCCAGTATGCTCCTCTACCAAGTCCTTCTTCGGTAACTTCAAAATCTCAAATTTTTTCCCCCTCACTTCCTCCGCAATCCTAACCAGCTCGTCCAACCGCATAATTGACCCCACAATATTCATATCCCTCTCCCACTTCTCCACGTCCAACGCCGCAGCAACAAATTCTCCAATGTTGTTCATTTCCGTCAGCATCACTCTTGGAACGCGGCCATCCTCTGTCAATGGAATCTCTGCTTTGCCCGAACTAATATCAAGTAATATCGACCCGTTGCCAATATCACCAGACCTATCCACGCCGGCGGTGGCTTCCTCCTCTTTCTCTTTATCTTCTGAACTTCCGATCCCAAGATAGTTCATGAAAACACCAACGTTGAATCTCGACCACTCGATTCCACTTTTCTCGAGAGCCTCCCAAACTTGTGGTTTAGATAGCTTGAATAGCGTGACTTGATTTGAGCCAATGGGTCCGATAGACCATTCGCTTGGAACAAACCTTTTGACGGTACCGACTCGAACGGCGGATTCTAGGAGGAGGATTTGATTGCTGGTTTGTCCGGCTTCGTCGTGAATTACGGAGAGGATGGTGTGGATATCTTGGAGGGCGGTGTCGAGGGAAGCGGGAGAGGTATAATCTACGATACGGAGCTCGTAGGAAGATGGTGACAGACGAGCCAGCCATGCTGGGAGTTTGCAGGTACGGGAGATGATAACGGGTTTCCATTTTCCTGAGCGATACGCAGCGATAATGGCTGTGGTGAGGGAGCGGCCAAGACCTTTGGAGGTTCCTCCTGCAATTGCGACGATAGGCATTTTGATTGAATTGTGTTTTGTGAGTGCAGTATGAAATAGAATGAATTCTTGTTGATAAGAAGATTCTCAACGAGTTGTAGGGCAATAGGACCTCAATACATCGACCTTATACATGGCTTCCATGCCCAGACACTGCAGGCATTGGAAAAGCGAATACGAGTAGTAGTTTGGCCATTCTGGTTTTACTTGAAGTGGTGGACATTGCCAACATAGAGCAACATTTCCAATCCAGTTGATCAAAAGAAGAAGCCAAGAGGAGAATTCGTGTTGTAAGTTACCCCATTGCGATAGCCAAGGAGGAGCTGCGCAATAAGTCGTTCATCTGTGGACTCGCCAACTAGCTTTTGAGGCACGGTAGACTGGATGGTTTCTGAGCTGCGAGATGAAGATCTCTTATGACAACATCCTCTACTGATAATGGTTGAAATCAAAATAAACAAAACGGAAAAATGCCGCACCACTGAATAGGAGTAACAAAGGAGATGTGCGGTGTTTGTGCTGCTACATGGGCTTCCAGGAATATGACGAAAGGCTATGGTCCTGTTCCAAATACCACTAGGTTCTGGTAAACACGCGACTTGCACTCTTTATTACCTACATGAATTTGACATAAACTCTGAATTGGACTTCGCCTTCGCGGAAGTAGCTCGCCAGTCCACAAAAAATAAAGTCGCACCCTGATTAGAGAGTTCGTGAAGGAATCTCAAGTCTGAGGTTGGACTAGAATGCGCTCGAAAGTGGCTTAACAGTGTCTATAGCAGAAGTTAGGTTAATGTGGCTGAAAGCAAAGAATCGAATAAGATACTGAGGACCTGAAAGGTGAGTTCGAAAGAAGTGGAAGTTGAAAAGTAAGAGAGAGCTGTTGACATCAACTGTTGGCATGAGACTTCTCCTCCAGTTTCTGGAGGGTGTGCACGGGCATACCGGACGCGCCTCAGGCCTCGTGTTGCTGCAGCTTCATCCGAAGAACGCGCCAGAAGCTTCAGATTTCCATCCACCAAACCCCCAACTGCTTCTCGGTCCCCCACCAACCTTTTTCGCTACCAAGATCGCAACCTTCGCAAGATCCGGAGACTAAGTACAGGACGCCAATA